>NW_021026366.1:301392-459586 GCF_004153795.1 Camellia sinensis | reverse complement strand
CTTATTATAATTATGCCCTCGCACAGAGGGTCCGAATAAATAATACGGTCCGAATAAATAATACAGTCCCAAATGAAAGAATAGTACAGTCCAAATATTACAATCCAAATATATACAGTCCGAATATAAACAAATTCCTAATTAATTCACAAATTAACTAAGAAAAGCTATAAACTGGCATGCAAGCCAGGGACTGCCTTGACTCTGATGAATGATGCATGTCTGGGCTGCCTCACGCGGAAATCCACTAGGATGCCCCAATTAGCCTCTGTTTTGTAATTTTTCTTGGAAAGCGCGCCAAGCTCCGGAAGTTTGCTGATTCTTGATTTGCTGCAACAGAGAGTAGGAAAGGGGCATAGCAATGTATTTTCACAAATGTATGCATGCCTCGATCCTCGTGCCACCAATCACGCATCTCGATGCATGATGGCCGAGAAATCGAATTGCACAACTCAATATAGAATGAATGCATATGAAAACAAAACAAAAAGCTAACTCCATCATGGATAATCCGGAGTGTCGGTGACTGGGGAATTGAGACACGTTCCGTCACTCGGAGTACGAAACGTACCTCGTTTCCCGTGCTCGGGCTAACTCCTATCCCGAACACGATGCAATATGCATGACATGCATGAAATGCAACTAAGATACAATCCTAACATACACAATGTCATGAAATGGCATACACGCTGTACGAGGTAATACACAACCGAGCATACACAATGCTATAGATGAAATGGCATACACAATGCAATAATGGGCTTACACCAACATGAGAGAGCCTCAGCCACACTCACATAGGAGGCCATCAGATGAAAACAAGACAACTCGAAATGCGTGCACGCGTGCACGCAAACCGAGGACCGACACTCAGGCACCGAAATGCCACCCTAATGAGACATGGCAAAGACATGGAATATGATATGCAAACATGCAAAAATCAGTAACAAAATGAGGGGCAAAACAGCCCCGAAACAAGGCGAAATGGCACCCGATGCATGGAATTTCTCTCGAAATGCAAAACTAGGTACATGAAATGGCTTACAGCTATACAAAGTATGCATAATTGATACATGGAATGAAAATACAGAAGCAAGGCAGCCCCAAAATAAGCATTTTTACAGTTCAAAGCATGGCCAAACAGCAAACACAAATAGGGCAAAACTAGCATGCAAAAATGGCCCTAAATGTGAGATAAAGAAACAACTCACAGCTGCTGACCCCAAACAGATTAGGGCCCTTCAACAATATTGAAGAGGGGCCTAAAATATGATGTTTTACAGTTTATGGAAAACCACAAAAACCAGCACAGGTATGGCTAAGCTCTCATGCAAGAAATGGACCAAAAGATGGACAAAGAAGCAAGTAGTGGTTTCTGGGATTAAACACAAAAGATCCCTTAATCAATGTTGAAGAGGGGCCAAAAATAATGCATTTTACAGTTGATGGACGGACCCAAAACAGTATGCAAATATGTCCAAAATGCTATGCAAAATGTGGCCAAAAAGAGAGATATAACACAAAGTATATAAAAGATGCCTCAAACCAAGAAAGACCCTTAATGAAATATGAATAATGGGTCAAAATAAGACTGTTTTCAGTTCTGAAAAGAGCCCAAAAACAAAAGCACAGTAGGCTAACAAATCATGCAAAAATGGAGCCAAAATAGAGATATAAAGGCAAGTGGAAGATAGAAGCCTCAAACAGCAATGAGCCCTTCAACAATGTTGAATAACGGCTCAAAATAAGCAACTTTTCAGTTCATGACAAAGCTCAAAACAGTTTTTACACGGGTCAAAAATATTACACAAGATAATGGCATATAAGGAGGATAATCAAGAAAGTGCCTTAAGGGGGCCTCAAACTGTGAGGGGCCCTTAAACAAAAGTGAAAAGAAGCTCAAAAAAATGCCACTTTCAGTTAGGGTCGGAGCTCAAAACAGCAAGCATGTATGACTTATGTATTGAACAAAATATGGACCAAAAGAGGGGAAATGGAGCTTACCCTTGAAGACTTGACTTTGGCACCCTTTTCGCTTGAGATGTAGCACTCCTAGGCCTTGAAGAAGAGCCTCCAGCTTCTGGAAATGGAGTAGTGGAGGTGATGCTAGGTGGTGATGAAGAAAAAGGGGTAGAACTTGGTTGTTTGAGCTTGAAAGAGAGAGATGGAGGGAGATGTGTATACAAGGCTTTTAGGTAATTTTTTCAACCTTTAAGACCAATGCTGGAGGCCAATTATATAGACCAAAGAGGGGGAGAAAAGGAGGGAAAAAGTGGGGGGAAAATGGATCAAGTTTCCCCCCAAAAGTTGTCCCCCGGATACAGGTTTTTTGGGGGGAAAACAGATATACAACTGGAATATACACATTGCAAGGATCATGGCCGGCCAGGTTTTGGAGCTGCAGGTGGCCGGCCGGCCACCCCTATGGCCGGCCGGCCAAGGGTCAAAAGGGTCAAAAAGATTTTTTGGCCGGCCACCACAAATTGGTGTCCTCCCAGGTGCCCTCAACACAACCCTGTGGTTCAAAATTGTCAACTGTAAAACAGGAGAGAGAATAAGCCATTTTTAGGAAGGGTTCAAAAGGGTCAAGTGGCATTACTGGCCGGCCACCAACTTTTGGTGTCCTCCCATGTGTGTACATCACAAATATGTGGTTAAAAGTTCAAGAAAATGGCCCAAGGGTGTTCAACATTGGCTTGGAAGTGAGAAAAACGGGCGTCGGAGGGCGCCGGAGGAATATAACTGGTTGCTGAAACAATTGCTGGCCTCCCACCCTTCTACGACCTTCCTGGTGATGAAACAGAGGTACCTGCCAAAAATGAACGAAAACCGATGCAAAACGAATGTTCGGGGGCCAGAACGCGCAGTTTGGGGCCCCGAAAACTGCCTGTTAAGCACCGAAAGTGGCATTCGACCACGAAGTGGGTCTCTCAAACCTCAGTGTCCCTCAAAAGGGAGTAAATAAGAAGTATGCCAAAAACCGAAGCAAATGGAGGTGGTTAAGCGGTCCCGAACCGAGGCACACGGCCAACAGCTCCGAAAAACCGGGAACCGGGCTCCGAAATGGGCAAAATGGCCTACAGCCACAAAATGTAGCCCACGGCCACTGAGAGATGGTCTACGGGACCTCTCCCTTCCCTCAGGAAAAGAAACAGAGAAAACCGAGTCTGGTTCGCAAACCGAGGTAAGGCACAAAAGAGTCTGGAAGTCCAGAGGCAAGGCTCGCAGCCGAGACTTTGAAACTTCTAAACGAGCACGATATGCAATATCACCAAGCGCTCAATCGGTGATGTTTAAGTCTTAAGGTCGGTCAAAAATGGGGTGTCTACACCTGGTTGTAGGCAAAAAGATGAAACCCAAGAAGTCAAACCCTTAGCTTTAGTCAAGTTTTCAGCATTGGACTTCAAAGTAATAGTCCAAAAAGTTCAGGAACAAGAGAAGGAAGCCATGGTAGTTGGCTGTAAGCATGAACAACAACAGGTCAAACCTTTGACCTTTGATAAATACTGTGCATTGGACATCAAAACAAAAGTCCAGGAAATACAAGAAGAAAAAGCTTTATCAACAGACTTTGTCTATGAGAAAGAAGGCAAAGATGTTGAATCAAAGAAAATGGGAGCAGAACAAAGCAAAGAAATTGCTTCGAAGACAGAAGAAATCAAAAAAGAAGCATTAGTGAGTTCTCAAACACAAGACCCCTTGGAATAAGTAAATTTAGGGAAAGGTTCTACACAGCAACCCACTTACATCAGTGCTTGGTTAAGTGCTCTTGACAGGGACCAGTTATTGATGGTCTTAAAGAGATATAAAGATTGTTTTGCATGGTCTTATAATGAACTGCCAGGGTTGGATAGGTCATTAGTGGAACATAGGCTCCCTATGAAGCCTAATTTCAAGCTATATAAGCAGAAGCCAAGAAGGATGAGTCCTGAAGTGATTCCGAAGGTCAATGAGGAAATTCTTAGGCTTCTTAGGGCAGGCTTTATTAGAATAGCTAGATATGTTGAATGGCTATCCAATATTGTGCTTGTGGTTAAAAAGAATGGTAAAATGAGGGTATGCATCGATTTTAGAAACCCGAATTTAGCAACTCCAAAAGATGAGTACCCCATGCCCATAGTAGATTTATTGGTGGATAGTTCAGCAAGGCACGAGATTTTATCTATGATGGATGGGAATTTTGGTTAAAACCAAATCTGCATTGCAGAGGAGGATGTCCATAAGACAATATTCAGATGTCCTGGGAACATTGGCACCTTCGCATGAATTAAAATGCCATTTGGCCTAAAGAATGTTAGGGCTACATATTAAAGGGCTATGAACACTATCTTTCATGAACTCATTGGAGGGTATTTAGAGTGTTACATTGATGACATTGTAGTAAAATCCCAGTCCATGGAGGAACATTTGTTTCACTTGGAAGCAACTTTTGAAAGAATGAGAAAGTTCAAGTTGAAGCTTAATCCTCTCAAATGTACTTTTGCTGTGTTAGCTAGAAACTTCTTGGGCTATGTAGTACACAAGAAGGAATACAGATTGATTAAAATAAAGCCAAAGCCATCATTGAAGCCAAGCCACCATCAAGTAAGAAAAAAGTACAAAAATTCCTTGGACAGATTAATTTTCTTCGAAGATTTATTTCTAACACTGTAGGGAAAGGAAAACTAAAGTATTTTTTTCCTTATTAAGGTTGAAAGATGAACAGGAGTTTGTGTGGATAGTAGAGCATCAAACTACTTTCGAAGGAATTAGAGCCTACTTAGCCAAGCCTCCAGTGCTAATGCCACAAAAAAGTGATAAGCCCTTGAAATTGTACATTGCTGCAGCAAAAGATTCATTGGGAGTTTTCTTAGCCCAGGACAATGAAGAAGGCAAAGAACAAGCAGTTTATTATCTTAGTAAGTTTTTAAATTCTTGTGAATGTAATTATTCAGCTGTAAAAAAGTTGTGCCTTGCATTGTATTTTGCTGTAATGAAACTAAGATACTATCTTTTGCCTACAATTGTCTTGGTAATTGCAACCACAAATTTGGTTAAATATATGCTATCTAGACCTATGTTGAGAGGAAGAATTGGCAAATGAATACTAGCTTTATCAGAATTTCATATAGAATATGTCCCCCAAAAAGCAGTAAAAGACCAAGTCTTAGCTAATTTCTTGGCAGATCATCTATGTCATACAGAAAGCCAAGAAATAATGGATCTTGGTATGGCTAATATTGAGTCATAGCAAATGTGGTTTGATGGATCAAAAGCCAATGGTCTAACTGGAATTGGTGTGGTGATTAAGTCACCACAGGGGGTAGAAACCACACATGGTTTCAGAGTTGATGAAATTACTTGTTCCAATAATCAAGCAGAACATGAAGCTTTAATAATGGGATTGGAAATGGTTATTGGATTACAAGCTTATGCAGTTGATATATTTGGAGATTCTCAATTGGTGGTTAACCAAGTGAAAGGAATTTTCAAATGTCAAAGTGCAGGCATGTTGTCATACTATGTTGTTGCATTACATTTGCTTTCTCAGTTTCAGATAACAAATGTGACTTATATCTTAAGATTCATGAATAACAAAGCCAATGATGTGGCTTAGAAAGTTTCAAATTTCAGGAGAAGGGATGACATGCAAATGAACATAAGTTAAGCAATATATCAAAATTAATACCACCATTCACCAAAAGGAATGTGGTGTTAGAAGTCAATCATAATGACTTACAAGACGAAGATTGGAGGCATCCAATAATGCAGTACCTAACTGGCCCATCTTCGAAAGCCAATAGAAAGATCAAATTACAATCTATGCAATACATAGTGTATGGTAATGCTCTTTACAAAAGGGGAGCAGATGGGTTGTTATTGGAATGTTTAAGGTCAAATAAGGCATTGGCAGCCATGGCTGTAATTCATGAAGGCATCTGTGGTGTTTATCAGCCTGGTGTGAAGATGAGATGGCTGCTTCGAAAATATTCCTACTATTGGCCAACCATCCTTCAAGATTGTATAGAGTATGCTAGAGGTTGCCAGGCATGCCAAAAGCATGGCATGATAAGACATGTACCAATAATTAATTTGTATGCCATTGTGAAGCCTTGGCCATTTAGAGGATGGGCTATGGATTTGATAGGGAAAATACATCCACCCCCTTCGAAGCATCATTGTTTCATCTTAGTGGCCACGGACTACTTCACTAAGTGGGTTGAAGCTAAACCATATAAGGTTGTGGACCAAACTGAAGTTATTGAATTTATTAAGGATCTGATTCACAGGTTTGGCATCCTACAGACCATAACTGTGGATAATGGGACTGCATTTGATGGGAAGATGGTAAAGTCTTTTGTGGTAGAGTTTGGAATTAGCCTTGGTAATTCTATCCCCTATTATGTACAAGCAAATGGTCAGGCAAAATCATCCAATAAGTCTTTGAAAAAATGAATACATAAAGTTATGGAAGACAATCCTAGGGATTGCGCATAACTTGTTCGTTGGATTATTATGGACTTATAGGACTTCTCCAAGATCAAGTACAGGAGTTATCTCCTTATGCCTTAGTATATGGGCATGAGGCGGTGTTACCTGTAGAAATTAACATCAAGTCCTTAAGGGTACATGCCAGGATCAATTAGTTCCTGAGTAGTACCATTAGAGCATTGTCTTGGAATTAGAAAATATGGATGAAGCTAAGAATTTTGGCATTAAATAGCATTCTTTTCCAAAGAAAGAAAGCAGCCAAAAACTTACAATAAAAACAAGTCCTCAAGCCACATTAGCTTTGCAGTGAAGGATTTGAGGTACGTAAGACAGATACTCCCAATAGAATTAAAGCCACAAGTTTGGCAAGTGTCACCTAATTGGGAAGATATATTCAAGTGTTCATAGGTCTTGCCTTGGAAGCATACCATTAAAGAAATTTGATGAGTTATGTTCCACCTTAAGAAAATAATGATAGGTACATGAAGCCTTATTATCCAACTGTGTGGGAAACACAAGGAGTATATGTAAGGTGCTAACATGAAAACACTCAATAATAAATAAAGAATCATTTCATAAGGAGTTAAATAACATGCAGCCATCAGATTGCGTCCAAAAGTCAGTACAGTGTTTCAGTTGTCCCTTATAATGATTCTCTACTCTTAAGAGATGGAACAACTGAATGGCGTGTAGTCATCTCCTGCTTCCATCAGCCAGTCCGTGGTTGGTGATTTGTAGCTTGGTGGCAGTTCTATCAGACCAGTTAACTGCTGATAACTTTCCTCTGTTAGTTTCTCTTCTCCAAAAGTTGAGCTCAAAATTGGAAGACAGTGGAATATTTGTTCTTTCAATCAGACACTTCAACATGTTATCTAGGGAAACAAATTTCCTGTGTCTATCAACCAATTGTCTCCTCTGCAGCTTTGCAGACATGGTAAGTGTTGATATAAGATAGTCAAGTGTACTGTTCTGCTAGACAAATGACCTTGAAATAGTATATTTGGATTGATTCAATAACTTGTAGCACTGGAGGAAACCTCTTGATAATAGGTCTTTTCAAAGGCTTCAAATTGGATCCTCAGAAGAACAAGTCAGCAACTCTAAAACAGGATACCCAAATTACTATATGAAGGTGAGGAAGTTCTACTGATGGTGGAAGAGCTCTCAAAAATTTCAACAGAGAATCAGTCGAACTATGGCTCAGTTTATTACAGCTGTTGGAGATGGTAGAAGGCATGTCAAAAGCAAGCTAGTGCTAGCCTTTCAAAAATGTCTATTTCTTCCACTTGATCATGTTGTGCATAAAGGCTCTAGTAGAAGGAAAGATATGGCTGCATAGGGAATTAGGAGGGAGAATGAAGTGCTCCTAGTAGGTTTCATAGTCCTGGCCCGAGTAGGTCAAGAGAAGAGGACTAAAGAGTGGATAGGGGATAGTGGACAAAGAATTGGTGAGTTACCAGTATTTCTCTAAGAGAATCAGCATCACTGAGAGATGAAGTAATAAGGATTTTCTCAAGAGGGAAGGAGCAACAAGGTTATTAGGGAGATCAAAATTGGGCTAAGTATAAGGTTCAGAAGAGGGAAGGTATGGAGTAAGTCGAAGGATAAAGATATAGGAAATGCTTGCCTCAAAAAAGATGTGAAAGTGTAGCACCAGGGAGTGGAGTATTGCCTGAATGGGCTCTACACTCGAGCACTTTAATGCCAGTGATTCTTTTTTCCTTTTTTTGTTGAGGGGAGAAGGCTCCCCCCTTATTTTTTTCTTTAATAGTCTTTCAACTTTAGATAAACTGAAGAAGTCCTTATCAAAGGAGAAGGTAGGTAGTTGTTGCCTGCAAAAGGAAGAAAATACGAAGCCAATGTTAAGTTTCAGTATAAATGAGATGAATTAGAGACACAAATAGAAATTACTAGTTTTCAGAAATGTAGCAAATGGTGGTGGAGAACTGTTGAAGAGGTAATAATGCTTCAGCCAATTTGTTGCTCCCTGCAGTTCTTTTTTGGAGTGCCAGCAGCGAGCTGCTTATCCCCTAAGCATTTGCTTCTTGTTCCTTTTCTCAGCCCTCTAGAAATACAATGATTGTGTTTGGAGTGTTACTGCCTTCCACTGCTTTAGCAGATGCTTCATGAATTGGATCCCAGTGAAATCAATAGAGAGAACGTCATTTATTTTTTCTTTTAACTGGTGCGTCATGCTCTTCCTCTGCTCCTCTTATGCTACGTGAACCTCAGGTAACCTCCTCTTCAGGCGTCCAAGCAGAGCTTTCTTTTTCCTTTGTCGTGTTGCTTGCTCTTGAGGAGAATTTAAAAACCTTGAACTCTATGAGAAGAGTCTCGCTTGTGAGGCACTACACCACTTAACGCCAAAAAAGATTATAAGTAAAAAGAAAAAATCATCATAAAGAAGGAGAAAGAAAAGAACAGCGTGCATACATTTCTTCGAGGCAGCTCGTAGTGACTCTAGGAATGAGGTAAGGCCAGCAAGAGCAGACTTTGTGTTAGCAAAGGTAAGAGTTGGGGTAGCATGAGCAGATGGAGAACAGTAACAACTCTAGTCCCTTTGGACTTGGCTTGGGTATATCTAGTACCATTAATAGTATCTTGAGGAGAAATGGCCAATGTACAGCGCTCCATATTTAGCCCATCCAACAATTTGGTATCCTTTTTTTCAGTGTGTTTGCTTTGAGAATGAAGGGTAGGTATTCACAAGTCCTCAAGTCTTGGATGAACCTTAGAAGTTGCCTCTTTCTAATCTAGGATCTTGGACCTTTCAGTTTCTCTATTCTTCTCAAAGGTTTTGAATTGACTGACTCAGAGCGGATAAGGATCCCTTAAGAGAGTCCAAATTGCCTAGCAAATTGGGCCAGGGCCCAATAAGGGCTCAGAGATCACTTATAAGCCCTGGAGTTATAGTGCCAAATGTAATAGTCCTGGGGATCAGATAAAAGCCAACATACTTTGTGTTGAGGCCTAGAGCAGGACTTATCGTTCAAAAAGGTCCTCAACCAGGCTGGCCAATATTGGCTTCAAAGGAACAGAAAAAGGTGTGAGAAGAAGGGACAGCTGGAGTTGGTGAAAGAAAGAAAAGTAGAAGGCAAATTTTGATGATAAAGAGAGACATTGGCTAACTTCATGCCATAAGTGGTAGGGTTTGGCATTAAAAACTTTAGACATTTAGAGCGCAAATCAATGAAGTATGCAAAAAGCCAAAGTTGGAGTATCTAAAATGGCCCTCCTTAATTGGCATCCATGGGTTTTTCACAAAAGATGGAACAAGCTCTGTAGACAGGGCCCAAAATATAAGGAGTTAAGGCCACCTTTTTATGCAAAACAAAAGCTTTGGCAATAGGAGCAAAATCAAGCATAATCCTCTGAGAAAAAGTACAAAAGAGGAATTTGCAAAGCCAATACAATAAAAAAGAAAATAATTCCCTATCAGTCACAAGGTCTTCATTTTTGTTCTCAGTCTTGACAAAGTCACTATAGGATGAGTTCAGAAGGGGAAGAGAAAAAAAGATGTTGAGGTCAAGGTAGTCTGGACCAAATGGAGTACCAATAGGGAATAACCCTAACAGATGACAGATGTCAAGGACAGTAGGGGCCATCATACCATATCTAAATTGGAAGAAATTGAAAGCAGAATTCCAAAAACAAAGAGCAGCAGGTATTAAAAATGGGTCTTCCGAAATGGTGAACCTGGACAGTTGAAGGGTATTGAAAAAGCAAAGTTCCTGAAGATCCAGTGTCCTAGCAAGGACGACTCGACCATACCATTCCTCCCATTCCGGTCTTACTGTGGGCCAGCAGTGATGGGGTCGGTTCACTCTCCACTTCCCCAATCAAGACCTCCTTCATAAAGAAGTCAGTGGTCCTCTAGAAGCGGGTACAAAACTAGAAGCTGAGTAGAGGCCTCTTTAAAAATAGGCCCAAGTACATATTCCTATTGCTCATAGCGACGGGGAATGAAAATACGTCCATCAATAGCACTTTTCTCGCCAGCTTTGTATTTCTCACACTTGTCAGTAATGATCCTTTTTAAGGCTACGGATGGACTTACAAGCTCCACGACTGATATCATCGAGGAAGAAGAAGCCATTGAGAGGAGTTTTCAGAAGACGAAGTTGAGAAAAAGGGTAAAGGAAAGGAGATGTCAATAGAGATGAAGGGTTTGTATGTTGGGTGAGCAAGTAAATTAAAAGCACGAAATGAAAGGGTTTTTAAACCTCTCTATCCGAAAAATGCCTAATCGTTTTAAATGAGTAGAATTCATAAAGAGGTACAGAAGGTACAGATACGAAAAGTTTCTCTCAATATTAATAATTTGGGATGGAAACATATCTCAAACACTTATATTGGCTTCGAAATCAAATATTTGGCGTCGAAGCCAAGCTTTGGCTCCAAAGTCAGGTGACAAACATCCAGCTAGGGCTTCGAAAGCAAGAAGTTGACTTCAGAGCACATTTCATACCTAAGAGTACAAGAATGCTTAGGTGTTTGTTTACTTCAAGGGGATTAAAGACCTGCTTTTAGGTTTCTTAGTGAAAGTAAAATCCTTCGAAGTAAAATTTGAAATACTCAGCAGTTAGAATTTGTTTGTTCTAGACTTCGAAGTGACATAAAACCAATATTTGGTTAAGTAGTGAAAGAACCCAAAGGGACTCACTCTGTAAGAATAAAACAGTGCAATCCCTAAAGAAAAGTTTCCATACTTCGAAACACGTAGACTATTTTTTCAAAACAAAGATAATTAATTCAAAGCTGTTGATTGTGTTAACCATATGATTAGAATGAGAAGACCTAAAGCAAAAATTGTCAATTATACTCCGTATGTTGGAGAAATTCAAATTAGGTTTCCAGTATTCCATTAGAAATGTTCTAATTAGGTTTCAAAGGACAAAATTAGTAAATTCGAAACTCTGATTTTGTTTGCTTTGGGCGAATAGAATGGTTACAAGTATGCAATTGGCTCTAGAGTTCATAGTGCCAATAAAATCGGGATCAAAATAGAAGCCCACATATCTTTGTGCTGAGGCCTAGAGCAGGACCTATCGCTCAAAAAGGTCCTTAACCAGGTTGGGCCAATATTAGCTTCGAAAGGACAGAAAAAGGTATGAAAAGAAGGGAAATCTGAGAGTTGGTGAAAGAAAGAAAAGTAGAAGGCAAAGTTTGAAGGATAAAGAGCGACATTGGCTAACTTCATGCCATAAGTGGTAGGGTTTGGCATTAAAAACTTTAGACATTTAGAGCGCAAATCAATGAAGTATGCAAAAAGCCAAAGTTGGAGTATCTAAAATGGCCCTCCTTAATTGGCATCCATGGGTTTTTCACAAAAGATGGAACAAGCTCTGTAGACAGGGCCCAAAATATAAGGAGTTAAGGCCACCTTTTTATGCAAAACAAAAGCTTTGGCAATAGGAGCAAAATCAAGCATAATCCTCTGAGAAAAAGTACAAAAGAAGAATTTGCAAAGCCAATACAATAAAAAAGAAAATAATTCCCTATCAGTCACAAGGTCTTCATTTTTGTTCTCTGTCTTGACAAAGTCACTACAGGATGAGTTCAAAGGGGGAAGAGAAAAAAGGATGTTAAGGTCAGGGTAGTCTGGACCAAATGGAGTACCAATAGGGGATAATCCTAACAAATGGCAAATGTCAAGAGCAGTAGGAGCCATCATCCCACATCTAAATTGGAAGAAATTGAAAGCAGAATTCCAAAAACAAAGAGCAGCAGGTATTAAAAATGGGTCTTCCGAAATGGTGAACCTGGACAGTTGAAGGGTATTGAAAAAGCAAAGTTCCTGAAGATCCAGTGTCCTAGCAAGGACGACTCGACCATACCATTCCTCCCATTCCGGTCTTACTGTGGGCCAGCAGTGATGGGGTCGGTTCACTCTCCAGTTTCCCAATCAAGACCGCCTTCATAAAGGAGACCATGATCCTCCAAACGTGGGTACAAAGCTGGAAGTTATTCTGGGACCTCTTTAAAAATAGGTCCAAGCATATATTCTTGTTGTTCATGGCGACGGGGAATGAAAATACGTCCATCAATAACACTTGTCTCGCTAGCTTTGTATTTCTCACACTCGTCAGCAATGATCCTTTTTAAGGCTACGGATGGACTTACAAGATCCACGATTGATATCTTCGAGGAAGAAGAAGCCATTGAGAGGAGTTTTCAGAAGATGAAGTTGAGAAAGAGGGTAAAGGAAAGGAGAGGTCAATAGAGATAAAGGGTTTGTATGTTGGGTGAGCAAGTAAATTAAAAGCACGAATTGAAAGGGTTTTTAAACCTCTCTATCCGAGAAATGCCTAATCGTTTTAAATGAGTAGAATTCATAAAGAGGTACAGAAGGTACAGATACGAAAAGTTTCTCTCAATATTAATAATTTGGGATGGAAACATATCTCAAACACTTATATTGGCTTCGAAATCAAATATTTGGCGTCGAAGCCAAGCTTTGGCTCCAAAGTCAGGTGACAAACATCCAGCTAGGGCTTCGAAAGCAAGAAGTTGACTTCAGAGCACATTTCATACCTAAGAGTACAAGAATGCTTAGGTGTTTGTTTACTTCAAGGGGATTAAAGACCTGCTTTTAGGTTTCTTAGTGAAAGTAAAATCCTTCGAAGTAAAATTTGAAATACTCAGCAGTTAGAATTTGTTTGTTCTAGACTTCGAAGTGACATAAAACCAATATTTGGTTAAGTAGTGAATGATACAAACGGACTCACTCTTTTAAAGTAAAACAGGGCAATCCCCAAGGGAAGTTTCCATACTTCGAAAAATGTAGACTATTTTTTCAAAGCAAAATTAGTTAATTCGAAATTGTTGATTGTGTTAAACATATGATTGGAATGAGAAGACCTAAGGAAAAGATTGTCAATTACACTCCATATGTTGGGGAAATTCAAATTAGGTTTCCAGTATTCCATTGGAAATGTTCAAATCAGGTTTCGAATCTTTGATTTTGTTTGCTTTGGGCGAATAGAATAAAATCAGACCATGCTGAATAAAGAAACGAAAACTTAGCTTTATTAATATGAAAGCAATTACATCCGAAAGCCTTCTTGGCTACATATTCAATTTCATAAAAATAAGGAATAGAAAAAATAGCAAGGTCATGAAATTTATTCCAACAGTGGTCAATGAATTTATGTTCTGCTCCAAACTAGGTTGTTGTAGCTAATATGCTCTTATTTGATAAAAAAATCGTTCAGCTTTTATTTCGAACTTTATTTCTTTCAATCCTTGTTTCATCTCATCCATATCTACATCATCCCAGTATGCAGAATCTTTATTCTTGAAGTCATTATATTCATCGATAAGGTTCTTTGCTTCATACTGGGTTTGAATTCAACAGGCAGAGATTTTGTCCAAAGATTTAGTGGTAGCTAAAGAAGTTTGGTACCAATGAAGAAGCAGTGGGAGTTGATCCAAAAACATCTGAAGTTTTGCTTGAGCAATAGGGTTGAGGATATGACCTTGGGTCATGATGTCACAAGCCCATCAAAAGTTCTTGAGAGGAATATCACCCCCAAGAACATTGAAGGGCAAGTGAGAAAAGGCTGCAAACAGAAGTTGAGTTTGATATCGCTCAAGTATAGTGGGGAGAGCTGGAGGTTGGTAGGAAGGGAGAAATTGATTCTCAAAAAGAGTAAGTCTTAGTTCTTCCATCCGATGAGGGTTTTGAGGAAGCGTAGAAGGATCCTCCCCAAAGGAATAAGGGAACTGGGGGTTGTTTACGCATTCAAGCCAATCAGAAGAGCAAAATTTTTCCTTCTAGGCTAAGAATGATGGGCTGTACCCTTGGGCTTCCTCTGGACGATGAGTGGCTTGCATTATCTTCGTAGGCGTGGAAGATGTGTACCATGCTATAAGTAAGTTGTCTTCCAAACTGTGTCAGCGATCGTGGATACATAGGGTAAACCACCGAGCTCCGAGCAAAAAGAGGGAAAGACAAAGGGTCAATGAATTCGAAGAATCGATGGTTGATTTCCTCTCTTAGCTGGATTCCTCAGGTTCTGGCCAGCTTCCCCAGCCATAAGCTTTAGAAGAAGAAGAAGAAGAAGAAGAAGAAACCACAGCCTCATCCCACGCAGAAAGTTTTGGGGTAGAAGAAGAGCTTCCAATATCTATTTTTGCAAAGTCTTGGGCTAAAGAATTATGAACAATAGGTTCGTGATCCAAAGGTCGATGATTTGCAAAAGCTTCCATGACTTGAATAAATGGAGATGGATAGGTGTTGCTAATAAATGCATGAAAATTCTTTAGAGGGTGAACATCATTATCTAACAACTCCTCGTATGCTTGATCTATGCCAAAGAAGGTTTGTTTGGCCATGTGAACTGTATTAGTCTTTTTGAATGCTCAGATAGTGAGAAATGTTCAAGGTGTAGAAAAGAATTTAATGCAGTCGGTTGCAGTTTTAAGAAGATGCAAAACCCATGCACGTCCTAGGACGTGGGTAAAGTGCTTTGATCCACTAATATCACCATGTATTGCATATATTAGTGCGGGGGGTAATGTTGGCTATATAATTTGTATAAGCCAATCACAATTCAACACGTGGCATGAAAAGGGCAATTTGGGGAGCTAATATAAATTGCTAACTATAGTCAGACACGTGTCAATCCATACTGGTAATAATGGGTCTGCGTAGCATTGGAATGATTGAGGGATATAAGGTGATGTGGCCTAACGGTTACTCACAAGGTTCAAATTCAAAATCAAGAGGGAAGCCTAACTGGAAACATAACGTAGTGGGGCTGATTGTGAGAGAGCATGTACAGCAATCATGGAGGGACATTTCGATGGTTAGGAGCCCACTTCGACGGTTATCATTGAGAAGTATAAATAGCAGAGAAGGCCCCAGAAAGGAGGATCCAGATTCAGATCAAAAAACCAATTTTATTTACTTTGTTTTACCTTCCAGTTTTTACAGTTCTTTACATTTCTGTACTTCAAATACCTATACTACACTTCATTCATAGGAGTAATTTCAAATAGCTTGTTGTTGTAAACCTCTACGAGGTTGGGTCAGATCATTGTAAGTTTTTCATTCTAATTAATGAAATTATGAAATTATTCTTCATTTAGTTGTTGTTTGCTAAATTCTCCTAAACAAGCCACCAGTAAAAATTCTTTTCATTGAGGCTGAAAGAACTAAAACACAATCGCCTGATAATTGGTTGGCAATTAATTTTCTATAAAGACTGATTGATCCTTGCTGGCACGCTTAAAATTACAATACTAACCTTCGAAAGTCAAAAAAGCCAACAAATACAAAAAGACAAAAACTGATGGCATGTTGTAATGTTATATACATACTAATTAGTGACTAATTTTTTTACCCCTAGAGATAAATGTAGCAAAATCTACATTAATAAACAAATGTAGAACGTTGCCACTATATTTAATGATAAAACAATAGATAACGATTCCCTGCCATTGTTTCTTACAGTGAGTGGTCCTAATCTAATGACTCAAATTTAAAATTAAAATAACACTAATATTAAACACCTTAAAATTACTTTAACTTGAAACATAAACAATTGGATAATAAGTGTAAGACTATTCTAGAGAGATCTATTGCAAAGAATTTAAATCCCAAAAGAAAAAATAGAAAGAAATCTATTGATATATAACCTTTTCTATATTTTTATTTATTTTTTGATTGGCAAAAGTAAATGGTTAGTAGTTAAGTTAGTACCTCGGGGGAGTTGACACTCACACCTATACACCTTGTAAGAAAATCTTGCCTTCTCATTCTAGTGGAACCCAAGGTCTCTCTCTTAAAAGAGGCTTGGTGCCAAAGGACAAGCTAACTAGGTTAGAGCCCTTTGATTTTCTATATTTTTATTTTGTTAACAAAGGTAAAATGGATAAGCACACATGTGCGTGCATATTACCAAATAAATTTGAACAAGTATGACATAGTCCAGGTCTACCTTAAGTTAGTTACCAAACACATTCTTGCACGTAATTCAGAGAAATCAAACTCATTACGACTGAGCCAAACAAATTATTGTTCTATTTTTTACTCAATCTATTTATCCAATTGCTGAATGGGTTGAATCATCTAAGCAGCCTCCTTATTGAATACATGAGACGGTCATTTTGACAAGAATCTATTAACCAAACAGTCATGCATTGAGACTAGACTTACCAAATAGTCAATGCAGCCAAACACAGTGTAGCATGGTGCCTCTCAAGCACACTATATAAAGCATGCAACACAAGCACGTTGAGTATAACTTTCATATAAACAAACTGATATACAAATTGGTTTAGAGAGAAAAATAGAAACAAGATGGACACCAATAGCAACATTGCTAAAAGATAGAGGGTTCTAAGCGGTGAAGAAAACTGGAAGGGCCTATTGGACCCTCTAGATATTGATCTCTGGGGGTACATCATTCACTATGGAGAAATGACTCAAGCAACTTACGACAACTTCATCTCTGATAAGTTGTCAAAATATGCAGGAAGCAGCCGGTAGGTATGCAAAGACGGACCTCTTTGCTAAACTGGGTGTAGATCCGTTGATGTATCGCATGACTAAATATTTGTACGCAACACAACATCGCCAACCCAAGTCCCCGATGCATTCATCTTGAAGTCTCTATCAAGGGAGGCATGAAGCAAATAATCGAATTGGATGGGATATGTCGCTGTGGCCACAGACGAAGGGGTGGCTAAGTTGGGGAGGATAGACATTGTGGTTGCCTGGAGAGGAACACACCAGGCCTTGGAATGGGTTAATGATTTGCAAATTCTTCTCGTTTCACCTTCAAAGATACTTGGAGAGCAAGATGATGATACTAAGGTGCATCAAGGATTTTACTCTATCTACACTTCAAATGATCCAAGATCACCATTCACCAAGACTAGTGCTAGAGACCAGGTAATTTTGTAAACTATTTACATATAAGCTTATACTTCTTAAGTAAGGAAAAACACACCCAACCTAAAAAGTTGATCAAAAAATGAATCATATTTAGATTCAAACTTTGTGTGATGTGAGCACACTAAGAAGACGTCTAGTGCACGGCGCTTCATTTTTTCAGATAACTTTTTCGGGCTTCCTAACATTGTAGTTCGAGAAAAGATAGTACATAGTAATTTCTTAATTTGCAGAACAATGCCAAAACTAATATTGTCGTTTCATCATTTATAATATATTTTAGGTTCTTGAAGAGGTCAGAAGGCTTGTTGAAGAAAACCAAAATGAATAAATCAGCATAACTGTAGTTGGTCACAGTTTGGGTGCAATAATTGCAACCCTAAATGCATTTGACATAGCTGCCAACGGATTGAACATTCCTAGAAACCAACCAGACAAGGCGTGTCCTGTGACTGCCTTTGTGTTTGCTAGCCCAAGAGTTGGTGATTCAGACTTCAAAATGGTCTTGTCTGGGTTCAAAAATCTCCGTGTTCTACGTGTTCATAATACCCTAGATATTGTTCCAAAGGTTCCATTCATAGGCTACAAAAACGTGGGTGAAAAATTAGCAATTGACACTATGAAGTCGGAGTACTTGAAGAAACCTGGAACTCTGAAAAGTTGGCATAACTTGGAAGCTTACCTACATGGTGTTGCAGGTACACAAGGATCAAAAGGAGGGTTCAAGTTGGAAATTGATCGTGATATTGCGCTTGTTAACAAACTGGTGGATGCTTTAAAGGATGAATATTTAATACCAGCTTCATGGCGGGTTGAAAAGAACAAGGGCATGGTTTAACAGGCGGACGTCACTTGGAAGTTGATGGACCATGAACCAGATCATCTCAAAGATGATTTCTTGAACTCTTGGAAATTGATGGACCATAAGCCAGATCATCAAGAAGATGATCTCTCAATCTTTACTAAGGCTGAGAAAATTATGAAAGCTTAAACTCTACTATGTAATTGAAGTTGTTTCTATGCTCTTAAGTAAATGTTTCCTTAAATTAAGTTTTATTAACCTAGTTATGAGTGTATGTTGGAATCCTGTTTAGTGGTTTAAGTCTTGGTTTTGATATTGTTGTCAAGATTTCCTGAGGTTTGCTTGTCGCTCTTTAGGTCTTTGTCTTGAGCTATCTTGCATACTTAGTTCTTTTTTCTTTTTTTCTTTTTTGTGGTAATAAATCTCACTTACCCCAAAGAAAAAAGTTGGTGGTGGGTATGTTACATTCATCCAATGGACATGATCGTATTTAACGAATCATATCTGTTTGATGTTGTGTTTTTCTTTTTATTTTCTTTTTTTTATTTTGAAAACACAAAAAACTTATTTGGCAAACTTTTTTTTGTGAAATTTCCTCTATCAGACTTATCCTCGAGCAAAAGTGCCACCGCCATTTTAATTAGCAATTTAGGCATGGAAGGCACTTGTATGAAATACATGTAACTGAGCTTCATCAAGGACGTCCAAGTATTGCATCCCATATATATATATATATATATATATATGTGTGTGTGCGCGCGCGCGCGTTTTTGGTGCAAATAAAAGTTTATTGATGCAGAACAATGTAGTAAAATTCATGGGATGTTAAAATTTAATTTAAGAACATCATGCATTTCGCTACACGTAAGGGGGAGGGGAATGCAAAGTCATGCCTAGGCAGGGGAGGAATGCCCGGTCATTAGGCTAGTTGAAAAAGTGACCTCTAAAATGGAGAACTTATTTTTTTAATCTAAAATCTTAAGAAAATTTAAATTCAAATTGTTGTTGGAGAGATGTTCTTAGTCACGAACTAAACGATGCAAAATTGGCCGTCACAGATAGTTTTGCCGGTGGACTACTTGTTGTCGCAACTTTTTGCGAAGTTAATTTCAGTTTTTAGAGACGGAGTTTAGTTGTAAGTAATTAGACCCAAAAAAGTATTTTTAGCGACAAATATAACTTATTTTCACTTAAAGTAACAATTGCAATGTTGTTTAGGACGTGTGATCTTTTGGACTTTGCAAAATTTACAATAATATTTGACCCAATGCTACTTTATCTATTTCAAATGCTGGCTTCATATTTATTCCATTATGTGAAATTGTTACTATCTAATTTAAAAGTTTAGTGATTAGAGAAATGAAAATTTTATTATCTATTCTATTATTAAAAGGGAACAGTGATTTTGGCGTCACGAAGCTTTTGCTTATATATATTGAAAAAAAATAAATACACTTACACGTCTCAATTGCCCTACACGTTTTGTTCCTACACTTGCACGTCTCAACTGCCCTCACTTTAACTGCCAATTATATATTTTTTACTTCATCCCTCACGTTTGTTCTCTCACTTTTCGCTTCATCCCTTTGCACAAACTTTTCAACAGATTTCCAATCTCACTATCAACAATTCCGCATCGGTGAATTCAATTCAATCAATTTGTCTAACAGATTTCCAATCTCTTTGCTTTATCCCTTTGCACAAACTTTTCAATGGATTTCCAATCTCTCTCTTTCAATTTAAGCACGTGTTGCTGTCTCTCCATCCCTCTCTTTCATGGGCTCTCTTATCTTTTGGTGAGAGCAAAATCTTTTTCATGGACCCGAGCGGTGGCGTCGCCGCTAGATTTGAATAGATTATCGAACTGGATATCTAATTTTGGACCACGTGACTATGTCAAAATGTAAGTTTTTAATTTTTAATTTTCATTAAAAAAAAAAAGTTCAAAACTTTTTACATTCATTGTCTTCATACATAACACAACAAGTCAATTATAGTAACAAAAAATTAAGGTTAATTTCTTTATAATTTTTTCTCATTTGAATGACATAAATTATGATTTTAATCTATGCACAATAAATTAAATAATACTAATTTGCTCTGTATCTTATATATTTTCTTGTACGATTTGCAATTACATTCTCAGTTTCATACCACCAAAGTTAGATTTTCTATGGATTCATCACGTATCATTTTTTTAATGTGTATATATTTTGTAAATATTGAACTATTTTTTAAAATATTTGTACATATTTTCACCTTGATTGAAGTTATTATTAATGTTGCTCTTTAATTCTTTTTTTTTCCTTATATCTTTCATGCAATATTATTTTGATGACTTCTTTCGAGGTGCATGCACATCATGTGTGCCCGGCCTCTAGTATAAACATATGTATACATAAATATCTTACATATATATGTATATATATATTTGGTTTTGTGGGAGGTGCTGCAATGGTGAATGGGTTGGTAATGGTGATGACACGGGTTAAACTAGTAAGCTGTAAAGCTGTAGAAGATGGATGAGTTAGAAGGCAATGAGGGTATTTTTGGCATTTCATAATTTATAATAGGTGACATCAACATTTTCTGTTAGATTTTGTAACAGCAGTCACGAATTGGGAGAATCTTGGATAATGTCAGCAAACGTATGGGAGGTCTCTATAATTGTCAGAAACTTCAAAGGAGGTAGGTGTAATTTACCCTATATAAATATGTCATAATTGGAATAAGAAGAGAATACATAAATTAATTATGTAGAGTATTGATTTTTTCTTACCTCCTACCCGAGTTCCGACCCACTAGCCCGAATATCCCTGGGCTTGGACCAAATTTTTTGGCCCGTGGCCCGACCTGAATTTTGGCAGGAGCCTACAAAGCCTGACATGGGCCGAGCCAGATTTACACCCCTATCTGCTTAGGACCCTAGGCCCTTTGTTTTGAAGCCTAGCCCGGCCTACGATTTGGCCTAATTGGCTCGAAAAATAAAATTTTAATAATGTTTATCTATTTTATTTAATGATATAAATTTTTGTAATATTTTATTTCATTTTGAAATAAAAATTATTCATTAAATATTATCTATTTAATTTAATGATTGTAATATTTTACTTCATTTTGATAAATATAAAATTATTCACTTCATTTCAATTTTTATTTTATTTTTTACGGGGAAAGACTATGTACGCACCTTATAACTAAATAAAAAAATGATATATTTTTATACTTTTTGAGTCATAACTACAAAACATAACATAACATAACTAAATATTCACTAATCATAACTAAAATAATGTCATTACTTAAGAAGAAAATTAATGATAACTGAAGTACAAAATGACATAACTTGATAACTAGTCATTAAAAAAAATAAAAAATAAAAAAAAATAGTCATAACTAAACATCACACGAGACACAACCAAATAGCTCTCATAAATCATAACTGAAACAATGGCATAACAAAAAAAAAAAAAAAAATTACGTAATTTCATACTTTTTTAGTCATAACTAAAAAACCATAAGTCGTAATAACTAAATGTCACATGAAATATAACTAAATATCTCATCAATCATAACTAAAATACTTTAGTACAAATTTTCTTTTATTTTTTTTATCCCTCATAAATAATCTATATATATAATGTTTATCAATTATTTTTTGCCAAAAAAAAGGCCCGCTTGGCTCGGCTTGTAGCTCGAGCCCAGGCCTGTGGCCCAATCCCCAAACCCATTTTGAGTGGGCTTGGGCTTGGGCTTGGGTTTGGGCCTAAGCCTAGGTTTTTTCAACGCAAGCTAGCCCGACCCAACCCTAATATCGGTGGGAACTCGCATGGCCCTACAGCGGGCTAACCTAAGCTCAGGTCCTGGTGAGACGAGCCAGTTGGATCGGGCTAAATTTACACCCTTAGTTATTAGGTAGACCGGTCAAGATCTCTTAAAAAAATTTATTGAATACAAAACTAAAAATTAAAAAAAAATTAAAAAGTTTTAGGATATTTTGATATTTTGTTGTATTTAATGAATGTTTAAAGATTTTTATACAAATTTCATACTTATTAAGTATATCTAAATTAAGTTGATCTAAAAGGTAAAAGAAATTGATTAAAATGTTAAAAAAAATCACTAAAAAAAATGGATTGAAAACTCAAAAAACTATTTTTGAAAATTCTAAACTAAACAAAGTTTTATGATACCATATTAAGTGGCCATATTTGTTTTGCTCCAGGTGGTGGATTAGATTAGTAATATAATAAGGCCATGTTTGTATGTTAGACAGAATAAGAAGGGATTGTAATGCAGTAGGCTATTGTTATTCGAATAAATAACTTCTTGATTATTTAGTCGGTAATGATGTGAATCCCATATTTATTTTGTCATAAGATTAAATATCTTGTAATGACTTTTTCTTATCAGTAAAAAAAGAACTTTATTGGTGAAGCAAAAAACTAATACATCAATAAAGAAAAAAGAGGATGAGTGCAAAAAGCATCATAGCGAACCAAATTAATCCCAACTAGGTTGGCACCATTAGGATCACCTAATCATATACTAGCACATCATCAAGAGTTGGTGAGGAACCAACCACAAACACCCAAAACAACCTCACCTAAGTAAAATCTAACCAAGCCTAAAACAAACCAGACAACCCAAAACTAGCAAACAACAATACGACAGGACAACAACAATAATAACAGCTGCAGCAGCCTAAAAAAAATCATTCCCCCACAAACAAGCAGCAAACCCAATCAACAGGAATGGGCCTCAAATCAAAAACATCAGCAACAGCACAAATTAACCACCACAGAGTATATACTCATTTTCACCAAATAGAACCAGCATCATTAACAAAATAGCATCAGTAGCCAACATACCTTACAACTTCACCACCAGCTCTACACTTCTGTACTGAACAACAGCCAACCACAGCATCTACACTTTGTACTAAATAGCAGCCACCAAACCTTGCAGCTTCACCACTAGCTCCCAAGCCTCACATCATAGCCCTTGCTGCCCCAGGATCAGCAACAGAGCCTAACTGTCAACCCCACCCAACTAACAACATCAACTGCATCACAACACCATAAACAGCAACAAAACAAAGCAGAGCATATCAGCCTCTCAGCAGCCCAGGATACAATACATATCAGTAGATCCCACTGAATTTCGTAGCCCTTTAATTTGGTAAGGACCCAAAACCACTCTACCATATGAGCCAAACCACAAAGCAAACAATCTTCACCACTCAAACAGCAGCCTCACAGCACATATCAGTGTAAAACAAAACAGAAAACAGACTTCACCTCTCAAACAACAGCATCACAACACCAACATCAACACCAGCAAACAAACTTCACCTCAGACACTGTCTAATCTGCTGCAAATTCTCCACCACATCATGAACAGAGTATTGCAACTCACTAGTAATTGCTTTGATCCACATGGTAACTCTAATCTTAATTAACTCATGGACTTCCTCCAAAAGATGATGTTATCCATTGAATATGCAGTCATTACGCATATTCCAAATAAACCAAAAAATAGCAAATGGAATTGCATTCCATATTTTATTTTTCAACTTACCCCGTTTGATTCCTCTTCACCAATCCATCACCCCTTTAGCATTAGAAGGTACCACCCATTGCATACCCCACTACTTCCGGATATTTGTCCAAACCCTCCAAGCGAACTAGCACTATAATAAAACATGACAATCAATTTCAACACCACATCTGCAAAAAACACACTCTGTGCTATCATCCTGACTGAGATAAGCCACCCTTTGAAGAAAATCTCTTGTTTTAATCCTACCCTTCCAAACAAGCCAGCCAAAAAAATTCACTCTTGGTGGGGAAATATTATTCCAGATCCACTTTGTAAACCCCAACCTGTAGACGCGCCCGCGGGGGGCCCTTCGCTGCTACAGTTCGGACCCGCGATTTTGTTGTCGCGGTTCTTAATCTAAACCAAAGAGTCCAAATCTGGCAAATCGTTTTGAGAAACAGATTTTTGAAAAAGTAGTGCCAAACATGGACTGCTTTGCCAGATACAGAGTCGCCACCTAAATATTTTTTAAATGGGGAAATTTAGGAAACCCTGACTCGGTGCCGAAGGCCACATGTCCGTCATCACCGGAGTTGTCTCGGCTCGGGAGCTTGGGTACGATCGGGGAAGGTCAGCTATGAGCACCCCCTTTCGCCCGGTCCGAAGACCGGCCTCTACTAACCATGATATCCGATTTTGAAAACGTTACGTGTTCTTATTCCATTTATTAGCCTAGAATTACTATGTTATGCGCGCAGCAAACAAGTATAGACTAGATTGCCTAATTTGGAAATAAGCATTGCATATCCGTTCGATTTTGAAAAAGTTCTTTGGAATTTGCTACTCGTAAGTAGGCTAAAATACGGATTTCAACGAGTTTTTCCAATCCAAACAATCCAACCTCCACCCACAGGCATTAAAACATTTTAACACATAAGCACATAGCCGCATGGTAGGCATACTGTCATGGCAACACTCACACGCATGCGGGATGCTAAAGCATAAATACTTACATCGTACTCCGTGCCAAAACAATAAACTGGTTAGCAAACATGCGTGATCCTAGTTCATGTTAAATTGACTAATGCAGCACATACAGGATGCAATTAGATAGGCTCGGCTAACCTAAGCATGGCATATGAAATGCGATCAACTATCACATAGTCAATTTTTAAATTGAAGTACGAATGCAGTTAGCGTGATGTACCGAGCCTAATGCATGCAATACAAATGCATGGATGCACACATGCATAGCATAAGGTATGCTAAAATAAATGTGCCCTAATCTACCATCATAAGCAGGTAAATAAAAGGGAAGAAAAAAGTGGGGATTGGAAGACATACACACCACCCACACACACTTATTACAGATTTGCCCTCGCTCGGAGGGACCGAATAAATATTACAAATTAATTAACTACGCAAGCTAATTAAATATTACAAATTAATTAATTAATAAGAAAAGCAGTAAAACTGCCTCGGGAAATGCACCGCCATGCATAGGCTGCCTCTGTTTTCCTTCCTTCACTCCTCTGGAGGCTGCCAAAACCTCAGGACTGCTTCCTTGGATGCTGGGAGACATCACCGGCTGCATGGAATTGCCACCGGCAGTGGGATGTGGCCACCGGCACAAAGTGAAGCTGTCGGCATAGAAATGATTGCCGGTCGGCACTTTTCACTGTCGGTCGGCAGGGTGTTCCTGCAATATCTGCAAATGACAGCAACAGAGGGCAAGGCAAAGCATGGCAGCACAATTCAAGGCATATATGCACCAACCATGTCCCTTATCATATTAATGACTCAAGGGGGCATGTGCCTCGATTTTCGGACCACCAATCACGTATTTCCATGCATGATGGCCCAAGGAATCAAGCATGCAACTTTCATGTCAAATGAAATGCAAACCAATCAAACAAATTAAGACCCAATCCCTATCATCAAGTCAAGGAACAAGGCATGCATACAGGATGCAATGCAACCTAGGCATGCAAGCTAAGGATGCAACATGACATGGCAAGGCACTTATGCAAGCATACAAGCAAACATGAGGCAATGCAAACCAATGAAAAGATGGACTTATGCATGATTTGGGCAGCTCTAATAAGGCCCAAAACAGTGGCCAAAATGACCAAAACAAGGGACCAAAACACACATACATGCATGCACATGTTAAGGCCAACACTTAAGCACAAATTGGACAACTCTCAAGCACACTTGAAAGAAGGTAATCATGGACAATTAGCATGCAACACAAGCATTGTAAATCATGTTAGGATGATTTCAAACCAAGCAACAAGATAGGCTAAACATTAGCATGCAAATGGTCCAAGTACTCAAAGCAAACCAATGGAGCATTGAACTACACTTAGCAAGACCAAACATGACATGAACTAAATGACTAAAAACAGAAATTTAGCACATAAAATGAAGCCCAAAAGACCACTTAGATGGCATCTAAACGGCTCAAATTCAAAGGCATGCACAAGTGCCAAGACATGGAGTATGCCACACATGCTTTCAAAGCATTAAAGATGCATGCAAGGCAGTCACGCAAGCATGAAAATGGGACTGAAATAACATGTAGGGTGGTCCCAAATCACCAAATCAATGCAAAGATGTCATGCTATACATGCACATACTTAAGGCCAACAAGCCGGAATGCAAAGAGGCTATACTAAGCATGCTAAAATCAACCCAAACACTTATGGACAGACCTAAAACATGTCAAGATAAGCACAAAATCTTCACAAATGTAAGCCTAAAACATGCTAGAAACAAAGGCACACAACCTAAGACATGTTAAGGGATCACAAAAAATTACATGGAAACTATGCTAAGCATGCATGGAGTACCAAAGCCAATTTAAAATCATGTTGTATTATGGACATATAAGCATGAAAAACAGTCTACACATGCTCAAATACACACTCAAACATAGGCTCCCTTTAGAGGCCAAAACATGCCCTTTTCAAGGACAACAAGGAGAGGGGATGGCCCTCTCCTTTTGGAGACTTCAAGGCACCATCTCCACCACTGAAATCCCTCAAGATTTCAGTGGTGAAGAGGCCCAAACACCAAAGTCCCGAAACTAGCACAAAATAGCACAAAATGAAGCCTTTCAAGGCCTAAGAGGGGTCAAACACCCTCAAACCACAAAACACCCTTAATAAACAATCAAGAGGACTAAAAAACAGAACTTTTTTGTATTATACACCAAGCACAAAAACGAATTTAAGGCAGGTAAAAATACAATGCAAAAATGGGGTAAGAAGGGGTAAAATTCTTACCCTTGAAGACCTCTTCAACAATGGTGCTCCAATGGCCTCCCTTGGCTTGAATCCAACACCAAAACACCAAAATCAGTCCCTTAGAACCTCAGTAGCTAGAGGAAGGTGAAACACTAGGTGTTTGTGTGCAATAGTATGGACTAAACACACTAAAACACACACAAGAGGGAAAAAGAGAGAGATAAGGTGTATCAAACCCTAACCCTAGAACTCAAACCCTAACAATGGCTGTCTAAGCTCTCTAAAATATCCTAAGTCTCTAACAAGTGTCTACCCTAGCCACAAGAGAGAAGGCTTTCTCTATATAGAAGCTTATTGTCTTGTAAAGCTTACAAGACAAGCTTCATAAGAGGGAGATCCCTCCATACACGTGTATGGAGGGGAGCAAAAGCAAATAGCAACAGCTGTTCTTAAAAATATCTGCAAAAGCAGATGCACAGTAGTCAGCCGGCCAAAAATGCCATTTTGGCAAAAAGAGTGCCGACCGGCAGAAAATAGTGCGACCGGCAACAAAATAGTGCCGGCCGGCAATATACATTGCCGTGGAAGCAAAAAACCAGCCGGTGGCCTCTAGCCACTGCCGGTGATGAGTGGGGATGCCTCACAAGGCATTCCCGCCCCTCCAAGGGAAAACACAGTGTTTGGTGTGAAACCAGACACTAAACGGTTGAGTTCGGAGATCCTGAGGCAAGGCGCGCGAGCCGAGGCCTCCGGGAACTCCAAACAAACACAAACATGGATAATCACCGAGTGTTCAAACGGTGACGTCCAAGTCTTGAGGACGGTCAAAAATGGGGTGTCTATAGTTGCCCCTCTTTGACAGAACTCGAAAGTCATAACAATGACGGGAGTGAATGTCCAAGCCCAGAGACGACCTATTTTGACAAGGCCGAGGACTCAGACAAACATGCAAGACAAACAAGATATGCGCCCGAAGGCAGGCAAAATGCAAGACAATGCACAGAGCCGGACATAACTTACAATCATGCAAAGAAAGCTGTAACGAAGCACACATGCGACAGTTTTAAGCTAGCATACACCGAACTACACTACAATGCAGAAAGGATGTAAGAGAATTATGCAATTCTCAATACGTCTCACTCGGAGGATACAATACCTGTGCGGCTCGTCTGGTTGCACCAGCCTCAAATGAACCGTACATACAATATCGTGCCTGAAAAGAAAACAAACTTAACAGGTACAATATTGTTAGCAACATGCATGACAATGCAAGAATGGATGCAAAATGATATGCAATATATACAAAACAATGTATAAACAATGCAAATGAAGATGCAATGTAATTGAAACAATGCAAACTATATGCAAAGCAATTGAATCGCGATCCAATCACGAGTGGTTCGAAACCACACGTATGTCAAATAGATTAATGGAGGTAACAAGTCTGTCTACCACAGAACGGTCAACTGAACTGTGAGCATGGTAGACAGACACAAGAACAAGTATTGGGTGGAATGACATAAGTGGGGAAACGACCCGCTGGAGAAAGGACAATGATCCTAATGCCGGATGCAAAAATTACACTACAATGTAATGGAAATGAATATGGCACGCAGGCCAAACCAAATCTTGCCTAGGAAAGGCATGTACACATACAAGCCATGTCTAACACAGAAAAGGTGCCGCAACCCTCAAACCAACATACCAGCGTGGAATAGGCGCGCACACATGCAGAACTGTGTTTTATGTGAAAAGTAAGGGCACATACCAGACCAAGCTTAACATGGAAAGGCGCAAGCCATAGATGGAAGGCGATGCAATGAATGCATGCGATCTACGGTGCAGTATTTACAAATATGCAATGATGCATGACAATGCAACTATTTACGATGATGTGTGACAATGCATGTTTTTTTTGTTTTTGAAATGCAAATGATGTATAAAATGCATGTTACATGAAATGCGCGACAACACGAGGCTTTCGAGATGTACGACACTGCGAACACTAAAGGTCTTACACCTTCCAAGGATTTAAGGTCTCCTAGACCGCGGATATACCTGTGCGGCTCGTCTGGTGCTCCAGCTTCAAATGAACCGTACATACAATATCGTGCCTACAAAGAAAACAACTCAACAGGTACGATGTATATTAATGTATTTGAAAAATGCGTGACAACGCAAAGCAAGTGGAAAGCATAACAATGCTGTGAAGGTACAGATATGTAAGTGGAGCACGCGATCTACGCAGGCAACAAAATTGATCATAAGCATGCGGTCTACGCAAGTAATGAAATCGATAAATTATGCGGTCTACGCAAGTAATGGATTAAGAGTAATCATGCGGTCTACGCAGAGAATACATGCGGTCTACACAAGTAATGAAATTAATATGCGGTCTACGCAAACAATACATGCGGTCTACGCAGGTAATGAAATTAATATGCGGTCTACGCAAATAATAGAATTGAACAATTATGCGGTCTACGCAAGCAATACATGCGGTCTACGCAGGTAAAGAAATTGAACAATAAATATGCGGTCTACGCAAGCAATACATGCGGTCTACGCAGGTAATGAAATTAAACAATTATGCGGTCTACGCAAGCAATACATGCAGTCTACGCAGGTAATGAAATTAAACAATTATGCGGTCTACGCAAGCAATACATGCGGTCTACGCAGGTAAAGAAATTGAACAATTATGCATGACAATGCAAAAGTGGATGTGAGACAATGCAGGTCGTAAGGAATGTAAGGCAATGCAAACGAGGCACACATGCCAATGCAAATGAGGCACGTATGCCGATGCAAATGAGGCACACATGCCGATGCGAATGGGGCACACGTGCCGATGGGAATGAGGCACACGTGCCCATGCGGAATGAGGCACACGTGCCGATGGGAGTGAGGCACACGTGCCAATGCGGAATGAGGCACACGTGCCGATGGGAATGAGGCACACGTGCCGATGCGGAATGAGGCACACCTACCGATGGGAATGAGGCACACGTGCCAATGCGGAATGAGGCACACGTGCCGATGGGAGTGAGGCACACGTGCCAATGCGAAATGAGGCACACGTGCCAATAAAAATGAGGCACCCGTGCCGATGCGGAATGAGGCACACGTGCCGATGGGAGTGAGGCACACGTGCCCATGCGGAATGAGGCACACGTGCCGATGGGAGTGAGGCACACGTGCCGATGGGAGTGAGGCACACGTGCCAATGCGGAATGAGGCACACGTGCCAATGGGAGTGAGGCACACGTGCCAATACGGAATGAGGCACACGTGCCGATGCGGAATGAGGCACACGTGCCGATGGGAATGAGACACACGTGCCGATGCGGAATGAGGCATACGTGCCAATATAAATGAGGCACACGTGCCGATGCAGAATGAGGCACACGTGCCGATGGGAATGAGGCACACGTGCCGATGGAAATGAGGCACACGCGCCAATGCAGAATGAGGCACACGTGCCGATGGGAATGAGGCACACGTGCCGATGCGGAATGAGGCACGCGTGCCGATGGGAATGAGGCACGCGTGCCGATGGGAATGAGGCACACGTGCCGATATAAATGAAATAAATGAGACACGCATGCCTCACGAGATGCAAAATGATGCTCAGTGCGACACATATGCCACACGGAATGTAAACGATGCTAAGTGTGACACGCATGCCACACGGAATGTAAAAGGACTAAAAATGCGTAACAACGCACGTGTTTCGGAATGCATGACAATGCATGGAATGAAAATGCAATGCCAATGTATGAGCAATGTGCATGATAATGCAAAGGGGTGCGTGTTACAACGCATGTAGTATGCATAACAATGCGAATGTGAGGCGCATGACAGCGCGATGTAATGCACCGAAGTAGTGTGATGAATGCGTGCAACACACATGGGGCAACTTTTGAATTTAAAAGGATACAAAAAGGATACACCTTGCACGAATTCGAGTGTCACGCAGAGAAGACACGACCCGAGGTCAAAACGGAGGCCGGTTGAGCGTCGGGGATGCACTTTCTTGCACTTTATTGAGCTATGAAGACCACAAACTACTCATATGGCCTAAACAAGGCTGTGGGAACACCATCGGCTGGAAGGGGAGGCCACCGGCTGTCCACCGGCTGCAAAATAACTCCATCGGCACAAAATAATGCCGGCCGGCACAAAACATTGCCGACCGACAGAAAGTTGCTGAGTCGGGGCAAATTCGACTTTTCACCCTGGGTGTTTTAAAATAGGGTTTCAAACCCTATTTCCTCATTTCCCCTCCCCCGAAAACTCTTGCTCTCTCTCTCTAGAGTGTTTCTCTCTCATTTTTCGCCCGTTTCTTCGCGTTCTACGCCCGTTTCGTCGTCGGATTCGCGATTTCCTTCGCGTTTCGGACATTTTCAACCGAACAAAACTTTGTTTCGGTGCCTCGTTTGGCGTTCCCGCCTTTTTGGGGTTTGTTCCCCTTGTTTTTCTCTTGATTTCCGTGCCTTTTCACATTCCGGCCTTCCCGGCCCTTTCCGACCCTCTCGGGAGTTGACTTTCCGGTTGACTCTTCGTATTCCGGCCCGATTTTTCTTTTTCCGGCTATTTTCCATCATTTTTGACATGGCGGACGACATTCCACGTGGCGGGACTCCCCCGGACCACGAGATGGATCCCGGGGTCGAGCTTCTACCTTTGAGCGAGCGCCCGTTCGACCCGGTGACCTACCGACCGGCGATCCATGTTCTGCCCCCCGACAGTCTGCGTTAGTTCCGGAGCTTTGAGAGGCACGTGGCGCCTGAGCTACTACTGCGCGAGCCTACCTCCCACCTTTCCTTCAGCGTTTCTGAGGTAAGTCTCTTTCTTCTGCTTTACTTTCCGCAATGTAGGATACAAAACTGTCATAGTTAGTTGTACTCTTTAACTGCTGAAATCTGATATACCGTAGACCGTAGTTGACTGTAAACATACATACAACTGACATCTGTTTGAGATTGGCACATGCACACACACTACACTAACCCCGAATCACTCAAACACACGGCACACACTGTTTTTCACTGCAAACACACCGGTACTCGGTATTTGTCTGAACCTGTTAAATTTGCACGCATGCTATATCTGTTCTGAACCCCTCAATCATGTTGACGCATCACACACTGTAGTTCACTGTAAGCACACCGGCACCCGGTATTTGTCAAAATCTGTCAAACTTGCACGCATGCTACATCTGCACTGAACCACCCGAACAGGTCGACGCATCACACGCTGTAGTTCACTATAAGCACACCGGCACCCGGTACTTGTCTGAATCTGTTAAACTTGCACACATGCTGTATCTGTATGCTTTTCAAAACTGCATTTTGAATGTTGTTTTGCCATTGTTGTTTTCTGTTTACAGGAGGATTCCTATACCATCCGTGGGTATGGGAATACTGGCGCTCGGGAGTGGTACGATAAGCTCCCTGACGCAGTCCGACGCATAGTGGACCGGGCGAGCTTCGGCGCCTTCTGCCGAGGGCTCTCCAGGCTTTCCACATGCAGGCCTCTCCTTGCCGCTCTGGCGGAGAGGTGGTGGGACACCACCGATTCTTTTCACTTTTCCGCAGCAGGGGACATGACGATGACCCCTTATGACTTCTCGATGCTCACAGGCATCGGGGTAGGGGGTGATCCGATCCCCTTTGACACCGACATAGATGAGTGGACCGCCGCTCAGGTCTATCTGCTGGGGGAGGCCCCACCTCTTGCTCGTCCAGGTTTCGTGCGGTACTCCTGGTTCGAGGTACAGTTTAGGGTCCAGCCCGTGTTGGAGGAGGAGGCTCAGATAACTCAGGAGGACGTGGAGAGGTACGCCCGCGGCTTCCGGATGTTCTTATTCGGGACGACCATCTTCGCCGACCGGGCGAACACCGTGCCTCTCTGTCTTCTCAGCGCACTGGTGGACGTCTGGGACATTTTGCATTATGACTGGGGTGGCGCCGCTCTGGCCACTCTCTACGGGTACATGAGCTCGGCTTCGCCCGGTAGCGGCCAGCTCCTTGGTGGCTACTGGCGAGCCTGGGAGGTACACTTTTTCTCCGCTTTTCATTTCTGTTCTTTCTTTTCTGTACTCTGTACACTGCACACACTGTAGTCTGCTCTATACTTGCTGTATACTGTACACACGGCACACACATACATTCTGCTTCACACTGACTGTACACTGCTCACACTGTACACTGCACACAATACACTGCACAACACACAGCTCTGCCATTTCTGCTTTATTCTGTATATTCTGCTTTTTCTGATAAATGCACTGGTACTTACCTTGCAGCTGTGGGTTTACGCCTACTTTCCTAGGCTTGCCCCCGTACCAGTCACAGAGACCCCCCTGGTTGTCCCCTTTTCACGCCGCTTTGACGGGAGATGCACCCGGCGGCCACGAGAGACATTCGGCTTCTTCCGCCGGTATTTCGACACCATTACCCCGGCCGAGGTATGTTTTACTTGCAGTCCATTTAAGCTTCGCTTTCCCACTGCATATTTCAATAACAGTAGATAACAAACTGTCTGTCACTTTCAGATCACATGGCGGCCATGGGCTTCCTTGCCGTCGGCGATGCGGGGTCGGTTCCTTGGTGCTGAGGAGACCTCGCGTTTCCGGATCTTGCTAGAGGGCCCGGTCTGTCGGGCTTGGTACCTGGGGGAGCGTTTTCTACGCCAGACCCACGGGTTACCTGAGCCGATAGTCCCGGTTCACCCTTCTGCAGAGATGAGGGAGACCGAGGGGCTGACCACTGAGCAGCTGGATGATTACTCCATCGGCTGGGAGGAGGCCGGCTTCCAAGGCACCGGCGACTACCAGGAGTACGTGCGGACGTACCTGATGCGTCCCTTGAGCGGCCGTGGGGCCAGGCATGTGGCATCGGTGGCTGGGGCCGGAGCGGGAGCAGAGGCTGGATCTTCGAGGAGGGCCCGGGTCCGCAGTAGGGGCGGAGTGCGGGGAGGACGAGGAGCTGGCTGGCCTGCTCTGCCCGCTGTACTGACTTTCCAGGGGCAGGGTGGGTCGACCTATCAGATCCCCTTCGCCCCTCCACCGGCTAGTCATGAGTTCATTGACGTCCCCGACTTACCGCCGGTATGTTCTACTACATTTGTACAGTTATTCAATTCAGTTTACTTGATATTCCACAGAATATTGATGCATCTGATACTTTTGCAGACCTCTTCTGAGTACACCTGTCAGTCGTTGGCGATGAATGCCTCGATGATGGGGATGCTCCAACGGACATTTGACCTCCTAGCCGTCTACAGCATACCGGTATGTCCTTCTGACACTGGCCTCGAACCATTCATACACTGATTCGCATAATCTGATGCACGGCACAACACGTTGACACTGGCCTCAAACCATTCATACACTGCTTCACATAATCTGATTCATGGCACAACACCTGACACACTGATCTCGCAGCATCTGATACACTACATACACTGTATTCCGCACCGTACTCTGTACTGATAAACTGCTCACGGCATTCTTATACTGTACTCGCACACTGCATTCTGCATTGATAAATTGCTCACGGCATTCATACACTGTACTCACATACTGCATTCTGCACCTTTAAACTGTTCACAGTGTACTGATGCATTTTCCTTTTTGTGTACTTTTTCAGCCTCCTTTCCAGATTCCCATGGCAGGAGGTGCTCCAGCCAGACCTTCTGTCCCTGCTCGGGGGAGAGATGAGGAGGGCAGGATATTTCCCCGTACCAGGGGAGGGCGTACTCACGTCGGGAGTAGCTCGCGAGCTCCAGTCCCGGACGACGATGACGACGACGAGTCAGAGTCATCGGAGGAGGAGACCGGAGACGGTTCTAGCTCGGGCTCTGGCGACGACGCTGATGATGCTCCTGGACCCTCGTCCAGGAAGAGGACTAGGACAGACTGACGGCCCTTGGAGTGCTTGACATAGATGCAGACTTTTGCTATCTTTTCTTTCTTGTACTTTTCTTTTTGTTGGTAGATAGATTACCTTGTGCTGCCGCAGGCAGATTTTGTTTCCAAAACTTGTACGTTTGAAAAGATAATGAAACGGACTTTTTATCTGAAAAAGTGTTTACGTTTATGCATCTCATGCATTGCATCGCATCTCATCATGTTACACCTCAATGTAAATGGAATTGATTGGTTGTCTGAAAATTGAACACTTGCATTTGTAATAATCAGATAACTAAACAGCCTACAGCAAAATGCACCCAAGCAACCCACTGCCTGATTCTGGACACACAGCCCTTACTCTGTTGGGGATTAATCTGTATACAGCCCTTAACACGGCATTCGATTCATTCTGCACACAGCAATTTCTCAAACGAACAGCCCAATCTGACAGGACGGACCTCAAGGATGGAACCAGTTGGAGTCGAAACACGCTCAAATGTAGAGAATGGCACAACATTCTTGAGCATAAATGATTTTTGAAATTGAATGGGGTTTTTCAAACCGGGATATCGAGCCTACCACTGAACACAGCGGGGAGGACTCAAATATAAAGGTACACGACCTAACACGACGAGACACGCTCGGAAAAGACCTAAAACAAAGGTTGAGGTAAACAAAACCAAAGATACGACATACAGACGCATTGATGAAGACGGGGGACCTCAGATCACGAGGAGCCAGTTTCTCTAGGCATTGTTTCCCACCCTTTCTGATTTGTGATTCTCACATCACTCGGCTCTCGAGCTCGGATTTTCTCTCAAAACCCTTTTCCTCACTTTTCTCTCAACTTACACCTCTCTATTCTTTATTCTCTCATTTTCCATCCCTCCCCGGGGTGATTAATGGATGAATAGGAAGTTGCGGGTTCACGCCCAACACCGTTAACTCACAGCTATTTCTTCTGATGGGTAGAGCGCTCTTCTGGCAAGTACGTCGATGACGGGGGAAAGACAGAATGCCAACTGTGCCCCTAGTTCATCATTTTAACCATTTTTTCGTTTTTGCTTTCTACTAAAACGGTTTTGATCAAAACGAGAGTCGGATAAACGTACTTGTTCGATTTTTGATTTGAAAAGCATGCAAGTCAGGCAACAAGCACTGAATGTTTTCCTTTTTGGATCCAAGACAATGGTCCGATTTTGGAAAATGAAATAGTTTTCGAGAAAATAGTCAACCTCAGTAAAAATTTTCAAAAACTATTTTTCAAACAGCTGATGCTCAACAAGCATGGATCGAGACGAGTGAAGCGTGAGCTTGAGTGGTTTCTCTTTTATCTCAGGACGCGTGTAGCGCGGCCTTGGGCATGTTTTATCTCAGGATACGTGAAGCGCGAGCCCGAGTGGTTTCTCTTTTATCTCAAGACGTGTAAAGCGGGGCCCTGGGCATGTTTTATCTCAGGACACGTGAAGCGCGAGCCTGAACGGTTTCTCTTTTATCTCAAGATGCGTGAAGTACGACCCTAGGCGTGTTTTATCTCGAGACGAGTGAAGCGTGAGCTTGAGTGGTTTCTCTTTTATCTCAGGACGCGTGTAGCGCGGCCTTGGGCATGTTTTATCTCAGGATACGTGAAGCGCGAGCCCGAGTGGTTTCTCTTTTATCTCAAGACGTGTAAAGCGGGGCCCTGGGCATGTTTTATCTCAGGACACGTGAAGCGCGAGCCTGAACGGTTTCTCTTTTATCTCAAGATGCGTGAAGTACGACCCTAGGCGTGTTTTATCTCGAGACGAGTGAAGCGTGAGCTTGAGTGGTTTCTCTTTTATCTCAGGACGCGTGTAGCGCGGCCTTGGGCATGTTTTATCTCAGGATACGTGAAGCGCGAGCCCGAGTGGTTTCTCTTTTATCTCAAGACGTGTAAAGCGGGGCCCTGGGCATGTTTTATCTCAGGACACGTGAAGCGCGAGCCTGAACGGTTTCTCTTTTATCTCAAGATGCGTGAAGTACGACCCTAGGCGTGTTTTATCTCGAGACGAGTGAAGCGTGAGCTTGAGTGGTTTCTCTTTTATCTCAGGACGCGTGTAGCGCGGCCTTGGGCATGTTTTATCTCAGGATACGTGAAGCGCGAGCCCGAGTGGTTTCTCTTTTATCTCAAGACGTGTAAAGCGGGGCCCTGGGCATGTTTTATCTCAGGACACGTGAAGCGCGAGCCTGAACGGTTTCTCTTTTATCTCAAGATGCGTGAAGTACGACCCTAGGCGTGTTTTATCTCGAGACGAGTGAAGCGTGAGCTTGAGTGGTTTCTCTTTTATCTCAGGACGCGTGTAGCGCGGCCTTGGGCATGTTTTATCTCAGGATACGTGAAGCGCGAGCCCGAGTGGTTTCTCTTTTATCTCAAGACGTGTAAAGCGGGGCCCTGGGCATGTTTTATCTCAGGACACGTGAAGCGCGAGCCTGAACGGTTTCTCTTTTATCTCAAGATGCGTGAAGTACGACCCTAGGCGTGTTTTATCTCGAGACGAGTGAAGCGTGAGCTTGAGTGGTTTCTCTTTTATCTCAGGACGCGTGTAGCGCGGCCTTGGGCATGTTTTATCTCAGGATACGTGAAGCGCGAGCCCGAGTGGTTTCTCTTTTATCTCAAGACGTGTAAAGCGGGGCCCTGGGCATGTTTTATCTCAGGACACGTGAAGCGCGAGCCTGAACGGTTTCTCTTTTATCTCAAGATGCGTGAAGTACGACCCTAGGCGTGTTTTATCTCGAGACGAGTGAAGCGTGAGCTTGAGTGGTTTCTCTTTTATCTCAGGACGCGTGTAGCGCGGCCTTGGGCATGTTTTATCTCAGGATACGTGAAGCGCGAGCCCGAGTGGTTTCTCTTTTATCTCAAGACGTGTAAAGCGGGGCCCTGGGCATGTTTTATCTCAGGACACGTGAAGCGCGAGCCTGAACGGTTTCTCTTTTATCTCAAGATGCGTGAAGTACGACCCTAGGCGTGTTTTATCTCGAGACGAGTGAAGCGTGAGCTTGAGTGGTTTCTCTTTTATCTCAGGACGCGTGTAGCGCGGCCTTGGGCATGTTTTATCTCAGGATACGTGAAGCGCGAGCCCGAGTGGTTTCTCTTTTATCTCAAGACGTGTAAAGCGGGGCCCTGGGCATGTTTTATCTCAGGACACGTGAAGCGCGAGCCTGAACGGTTTCTCTTTTATCTCAAGATGCGTGAAGTACGACCCTAGGCGTGTTTTATCTCGAGACGAGTGAAGCGTGAGCTTGAGTGGTTTCTCTTTTATCTCAGGACGCGTGTAGCGCGGCCTTGGGCATGTTTTATCTCAGGATACGTGAAGCGCGAGCCCGAGTGGTTTCTCTTTTATCTCAAGACGTGTAAAGCGGGGCCCTGGGCATGTTTTATCTCAGGACACGTGAAGCGCGAGCCTGAACGGTTTCTCTTTTATCTCAAGATGCGTGAAGTACGACCCTAGGCGTGTTTTATCTCGAGACGAGTGAAGCGTGAGCTTGAGTGGTTTCTCTTTTATCTCAGGACGCGTGTAGCGCGGCCTTGGGCATGTTTTATCTCAGGATACGTGAAGCGCGAGCCCGAGTGGTTTCTCTTTTATCTCAAGACGTGTAAAGCGGGGCCCTGGGCATGTTTTATCTCAGGACACGTGAAGCGCGAGCCTGAACGGTTTCTCTTTTATCTCAAGATGCGTGAAGTACGACCCTAGGCGTGTTTTATCTCGAGACGAGTGAAGCGTGAGCTTGAGTGGTTTCTCTTTTATCTCAGGACGCGTGTAGCGCGGCCTTGGGCATGTTTTATCTCAGGATACGTGAAGCGCGAGCCCGAGTGGTTTCTCTTTTATCTCAAGACGTGTAAAGCGGGGCCCTGGGCATGTTTTATCTCAGGACACGTGAAGCGCGAGCCTGAACGGTTTCTCTTTTATCTCAAGATGCGTGAAGTACGACCCTAGGCGTGTTTTATCTCGAGACGAGTGAAGCGTGAGCTTGAGTGGTTTCTCTTTTATCTCAGGACGCGTGTAGCGCGGCCTTGGGCATGTTTTATCTCAGGATACGTGAAGCGCGAGCCCGAGTGGTTTCTCTTTTATCTCAAGACGTGTAAAGCGGGGCCCTGGGCATGTTTTATCTCAGGACACGTGAAGCGCGAGCCTGAACGGTTTCTCTTTTATCTCAAGATGCGTGAAGTACGACCCTAGGCGTGTTTTATCTCGAGACGAGTGAAGCGTGAGCTTGAGTGGTTTCTCTTTTATCTCAGGACGCGTGTAGCGCGGCCTTGGGCATGTTTTATCTCAGGATACGTGAAGCGCGAGCCCGAGTGGTTTCTCTTTTATCTCAAGACGTGTAAAGCGGGGCCCTGGGCATGTTTTATCTCAGGACACGTGAAGCGCGAGCCTGAACGGTTTCTCTTTTATCTCAAGATGCGTGAAGTACGACCCTAGGCGTGTTTTATCTCGAGACGAGTGAAGCGTGAGCTTGAGTGGTTTCTCTTTTATCTCAGGACGCGTGTAGCGCGGCCTTGGGCATGTTTTATCTCAGGATACGTGAAGCGCGAGCCCGAGTGGTTTCTCTTTTATCTCAAGACGTGTAAAGCGGGGCCCTGGGCATGTTTTATCTCAGGACACGTGAAGCGCGAGCCTGAACGGTTTCTCTTTTATCTCAAGATGCGTGAAGTACGACCCTAGGCGTGTTTTATCTCGAGACGAGTGAAGCGTGAGCTTGAGTGGTTTCTCTTTTATCTCAGGACGCGTGTAGCGCGGCCTTGGGCATGTTTTATCTCAGGATACGTGAAGCGCGAGCCCGAGTGGTTTCTCTTTTATCTCAAGACGTGTAAAGCGGGGCCCTGGGCATGTTTTATCTCAGGACACGTGAAGCGCGAGCCTGAACGGTTTCTCTTTTATCTCAAGATGCGTGAAGTACGACCCTAGGCGTGTTTTATCTCGAGACGAGTGAAGCGTGAGCTTGAGTGGTTTCTCTTTTATCTCAGGACGCGTGTAGCGCGGCCTTGGGCATGTTTTATCTCAGGATACGTGAAGCGCGAGCCCGAGTGGTTTCTCTTTTATCTCAAGACGTGTAAAGCGGGGCCCTGGGCATGTTTTATCTCAGGACACGTGAAGCGCGAGCCTGAACGGTTTCTCTTTTATCTCAAGATGCGTGAAGTACGACCCTAGGCGTGTTTTATCTCGAGACGAGTGAAGCGTGAGCTTGAGTGGTTTCTCTTTTATCTCAGGACGCGTGTAGCGCGGCCTTGGGCATGTTTTATCTCAGGATACGTGAAGCGCGAGCCCGAGTGGTTTCTCTTTTATCTCAAGACGTGTAAAGCGGGGCCCTGGGCATGTTTTATCTCAGGACACGTGAAGCGCGAGCCTGAACGGTTTCTCTTTTATCTCAAGATGCGTGAAGTACGACCCTAGGCGTGTTTTATCTCGAGACGAGTGAAGCGTGAGCTTGAGTGGTTTCTCTTTTATCTCAGGACGCGTGTAGCGCGGCCTTGGGCATGTTTTATCTCAGGATACGTGAAGCGCGAGCCCGAGTGGTTTCTCTTTTATCTCAAGACGTGTAAAGCGGGGCCCTGGGCATGTTTTATCTCAGGACACGTGAAGCGCGAGCCTGAACGGTTTCTCTTTTATCTCAAGATGCGTGAAGTACGACCCTAGGCGTGTTTTATCTCGAGACGAGTGAAGCGTGAGCTTGAGTGGTTTCTCTTTTATCTCAGGACGCGTGTAGCGCGGCCTTGGGCATGTTTTATCTCAGGATACGTGAAGCGCGAGCCCGAGTGGTTTCTCTTTTATCTCAAGACGTGTAAAGCGGGGCCCTGGGCATGTTTTATCTCAGGACACGTGAAGCGCGAGCCTGAACGGTTTCTCTTTTATCTCAAGATGCGTGAAGTACGACCCTAGGCGTGTTTTATCTCGAGACGAGTGAAGCGTGAGCTTGAGTGGTTTCTCTTTTATCTCAGGACGCGTGTAGCGCGGCCTTGGGCATGTTTTATCTCAGGATACGTGAAGCGCGAGCCCGAGTGGTTTCTCTTTTATCTCAAGACGTGTAAAGCGGGGCCCTGGGCATGTTTTATCTCAGGACACGTGAAGCGCGAGCCTGAACGGTTTCTCTTTTATCTCAAGATGCGTGAAGTACGACCCTAGGCGTGTTTTATCTCGAGACGAGTGAAGCGTGAGCTTGAGTGGTTTCTCTTTTATCTCAGGACGCGTGTAGCGCGGCCTTGGGCATGTTTTATCTCAGGATACGTGAAGCGCGAGCCCGAGTGGTTTCTCTTTTATCTCAAGACGTGTAAAGCGGGGCCCTGGGCATGTTTTATCTCAGGACACGTGAAGCGCGAGCCTGAACGGTTTCTCTTTTATCTCAAGATGCGTGAAGTACGACCCTAGGCGTGTTTTATCTCGAGACGAGTGAAGCGTGAGCTTGAGTGGTTTCTCTTTTATCTCAGGACGCGTGTAGCGCGGCCTTGGGCATGTTTTATCTCAGGATACGTGAAGCGCGAGCCCGAGTGGTTTCTCTTTTATCTCAAGACGTGTAAAGCGGGGCCCTGGGCATGTTTTATCTCAGGACACGTGAAGCGCGAGCCTGAACGGTTTCTCTTTTATCTCAAGATGCGTGAAGTACGACCCTAGGCGTGTTTTATCTCGAGACGAGTGAAGCGTGAGCTTGAGTGGTTTCTCTTTTATCTCAGGACGCGTGTAGCGCGGCCTTGGGCATGTTTTATCTCAGGATACGTGAAGCGCGAGCCCGAGTGGTTTCTCTTTTATCTCAAGACGTGTAAAGCGGGGCCCTGGGCATGTTTTATCTCAGGACACGTGAAGCGCGAGCCTGAACGGTTTCTCTTTTATCTCAAGATGCGTGAAGTACGACCCTAGGCGTGTTTTATCTCGAGACGAGTGAAGCGTGAGCTTGAGTGGTTTCTCTTTTATCTCAGGACGCGTGTAGCGCGGCCTTGGGCATGTTTTATCTCAGGATACGTGAAGCGCGAGCCCGAGTGGTTTCTCTTTTATCTCAAGACGTGTAAAGCGGGGCCCTGGGCATGTTTTATCTCAGGACACGTGAAGCGCGAGCCTGAACGGTTTCTCTTTTATCTCAAGATGCGTGAAGTACGACCCTAGGCGTGTTTTATCTCGAGACGAGTGAAGCGTGAGCTTGAGTGGTTTCTCTTTTATCTCAGGACGCGTGTAGCGCGGCCTTGGGCATGTTTTATCTCAGGATACGTGAAGCGCGAGCCCGAGTGGTTTCTCTTTTATCTCAAGACGTGTAAAGCGGGGCCCTGGGCATGTTTTATCTCAGGACACGTGAAGCGCGAGCCTGAACGGTTTCTCTTTTATCTCAAGATGCGTGAAGTACGACCCTAGGCGTGTTTTATCTCGAGACGAGTGAAGCGTGAGCTTGAGTGGTTTCTCTTTTATCTCAGGACGCGTGTAGCGCGGCCTTGGGCATGTTTTATCTCAGGATACGTGAAGCGCGAGCCCGAGTGGTTTCTCTTTTATCTCAAGACGTGTAAAGCGGGGCCCTGGGCATGTTTTATCTCAGGACACGTGAAGCGCGAGCCTGAACGGTTTCTCTTTTATCTCAAGATGCGTGAAGTACGACCCTAGGCGTGTTTTATCTCGAGACGAGTGAAGCGTGAGCTTGAGTGGTTTCTCTTTTATCTCAGGACGCGTGTAGCGCGGCCTTGGGCATGTTTTATCTCAGGATACGTGAAGCGCGAGCCCGAGTGGTTTCTCTTTTATCTCAAGACGTGTAAAGCGGGGCCCTGGGCATGTTTTATCTCAGGACACGTGAAGCGCGAGCCTGAACGGTTTCTCTTTTATCTCAAGATGCGTGAAGTACGACCCTAGGCGTGTTTTATCTCGAGACGAGTGAAGCGTGAGCTTGAGTGGTTTCTCTTTTATCTCAGGACGCGTGTAGCGCGGCCTTGGGCATGTTTTATCTCAGGATACGTGAAGCGCGAGCCCGAGTGGTTTCTCTTTTATCTCAAGACGTGTAAAGCGGGGCCCTGGGCATGTTTTATCTCAGGACACGTGAAGCGCGAGCCTGAACGGTTTCTCTTTTATCTCAAGATGCGTGAAGTACGACCCTAGGCGTGTTTTATCTCGAGACGAGTGAAGCGTGAGCTTGAGTGGTTTCTCTTTTATCTCAGGACGCGTGTAGCGCGGCCTTGGGCATGTTTTATCTCAGGATACGTGAAGCGCGAGCCCGAGTGGTTTCTCTTTTATCTCAAGACGTGTAAAGCGGGGCCCTGGGCATGTTTTATCTCAGGACACGTGAAGCGCGAGCCTGAACGGTTTCTCTTTTATCTCAAGATGCGTGAAGTACGACCCTAGGCGTGTTTTATCTCGAGACGAGTGAAGCGTGAGCTTGAGTGGTTTCTCTTTTATCTCAGGACGCGTGTAGCGCGGCCTTGGGCATGTTTTATCTCAGGATACGTGAAGCGCGAGCCCGAGTGGTTTCTCTTTTATCTCAAGACGTGTAAAGCGGGGCCCTGGGCATGTTTTATCTCAGGACACGTGAAGCGCGAGCCTGAACGGTTTCTCTTTTATCTCAAGATGCGTGAAGTACGACCCTAGGCGTGTTTTATCTCGAGACGAGTGAAGCGTGAGCTTGAGTGGTTTCTCTTTTATCTCAGGACGCGTGTAGCGCGGCCTTGGGCATGTTTTATCTCAGGATACGTGAAGCGCGAGCCCGAGTGGTTTCTCTTTTATCTCAAGACGTGTAAAGCGGGGCCCTGGGCATGTTTTATCTCAGGACACGTGAAGCGCGAGCCTGAACGGTTTCTCTTTTATCTCAAGATGCGTGAAGTACGACCCTAGGCGTGTTTTATCTCGAGACGAGTGAAGCGTGAGCTTGAGTGGTTTCTCTTTTATCTCAGGACGCGTGTAGCGCGGCCTTGGGCATGTTTTATCTCAGGATACGTGAAGCGCGAGCCCGAGTGGTTTCTCTTTTATCTCAAGACGTGTAAAGCGGGGCCCTGGGCATGTTTTATCTCAGGACACGTGAAGCGCGAGCCTGAACGGTTTCTCTTTTATCTCAAGATGCGTGAAGTACGACCCTAGGCGTGTTTTATCTCGAGACGAGTGAAGCGTGAGCTTGAGTGGTTTCTCTTTTATCTCAGGACGCGTGTAGCGCGGCCTTGGGCATGTTTTATCTCAGGATACGTGAAGCGCGAGCCCGAGTGGTTTCTCTTTTATCTCAAGACGTGTAAAGCGGGGCCCTGGGCATGTTTTATCTCAGGACACGTGAAGCGCGAGCCTGAACGGTTTCTCTTTTATCTCAAGATGCGTGAAGTACGACCCTAGGCGTGTTTTATCTCGAGACGAGTGAAGCGTGAGCTTGAGTGGTTTCTCTTTTATCTCAGGACGCGTGTAGCGCGGCCTTGGGCATGTTTTATCTCAGGATACGTGAAGCGCGAGCCCGAGTGGTTTCTCTTTTATCTCAAGACGTGTAAAGCGGGGCCCTGGGCATGTTTTATCTCAGGACACGTGAAGCGCGAGCCTGAACGGTTTCTCTTTTATCTCAAGATGCGTGAAGTACGACCCTAGGCGTGTTTTATCTCGAGACGAGTGAAGCGTGAGCTTGAGTGGTTTCTCTTTTATCTCAGGACGCGTGTAGCGCGGCCTTGGGCATGTTTTATCTCAGGATACGTGAAGCGCGAGCCCGAGTGGTTTCTCTTTTATCTCAAGACGTGTAAAGCGGGGCCCTGGGCATGTTTTATCTCAGGACACGTGAAGCGCGAGCCTGAACGGTTTCTCTTTTATCTCAAGATGCGTGAAGTACGACCCTAGGCGTGTTTTATCTCGAGACGAGTGAAGCGTGAGCTTGAGTGGTTTCTCTTTTATCTCAGGACGCGTGTAGCGCGGCCTTGGGCATGTTTTATCTCAGGATACGTGAAGCGCGAGCCCGAGTGGTTTCTCTTTTATCTCAAGACGTGTAAAGCGGGGCCCTGGGCATGTTTTATCTCAGGACACGTGAAGCGCGAGCCTGAACGGTTTCTCTTTTATCTCAAGATGCGTGAAGTACGACCCTAGGCGTGTTTTATCTCGAGACGAGTGAAGCGTGAGCTTGAGTGGTTTCTCTTTTATCTCAGGACGCGTGTAGCGCGGCCTTGGGCATGTTTTATCTCAGGATACGTGAAGCGCGAGCCCGAGTGGTTTCTCTTTTATCTCAAGACGTGTAAAGCGGGGCCCTGGGCATGTTTTATCTCAGGACACGTGAAGCGCGAGCCTGAACGGTTTCTCTTTTATCTCAAGATGCGTGAAGTACGACCCTAGGCGTGTTTTATCTCGAGACGAGTGAAGCGTGAGCTTGAGTGGTTTCTCTTTTATCTCAGGACGCGTGTAGCGCGGCCTTGGGCATGTTTTATCTCAGGATACGTGAAGCGCGAGCCCGAGTGGTTTCTCTTTTATCTCAAGACGTGTAAAGCGGGGCCCTGGGCATGTTTTATCTCAGGACACGTGAAGCGCGAGCCTGAACGGTTTCTCTTTTATCTCAAGATGCGTGAAGTACGACCCTAGGCGTGTTTTATCTCGAGACGAGTGAAGCGTGAGCTTGAGTGGTTTCTCTTTTATCTCAGGACGCGTGTAGCGCGGCCTTGGGCATGTTTTATCTCAGGATACGTGAAGCGCGAGCCCGAGTGGTTTCTCTTTTATCTCAAGACGTGTAAAGCGGGGCCCTGGGCATGTTTTATCTCAGGACACGTGAAGCGCGAGCCTGAACGGTTTCTCTTTTATCTCAAGATGCGTGAAGTACGACCCTAGGCGTGTTTTATCTCGAGACGAGTGAAGCGTGAGCTTGAGTGGTTTCTCTTTTATCTCAGGACGCGTGTAGCGCGGCCTTGGGCATGTTTTATCTCAGGATACGTGAAGCGCGAGCCCGAGTGGTTTCTCTTTTATCTCAAGACGTGTAAAGCGGGGCCCTGGGCATGTTTTATCTCAGGACACGTGAAGCGCGAGCCTGAACGGTTTCTCTTTTATCTCAAGATGCGTGAAGTACGACCCTAGGCGTGTTTTATCTCGAGACGAGTGAAGCGTGAGCTTGAGTGGTTTCTCTTTTATCTCAGGACGCGTGTAGCGCGGCCTTGGGCATGTTTTATCTCAGGATACGTGAAGCGCGAGCCCGAGTGGTTTCTCTTTTATCTCAAGACGTGTAAAGCGGGGCCCTGGGCATGTTTTATCTCAGGACACGTGAAGCGCGAGCCTGAACGGTTTCTCTTTTATCTCAAGATGCGTGAAGTACGACCCTAGGCGTGTTTTATCTCGAGACGAGTGAAGCGTGAGCTTGAGTGGTTTCTCTTTTATCTCAGGACGCGTGTAGCGCGGCCTTGGGCATGTTTTATCTCAGGATACGTGAAGCGCGAGCCCGAGTGGTTTCTCTTTTATCTCAAGACGTGTAAAGCGGGGCCCTGGGCATGTTTTATCTCAGGACACGTGAAGCGCGAGCCTGAACGGTTTCTCTTTTATCTCAAGATGCGTGAAGTACGACCCTAGGCGTGTTTTATCTCGAGACGAGTGAAGCGTGAGCTTGAGTGGTTTCTCTTTTATCTCAGGACGCGTGTAGCGCGGCCTTGGGCATGTTTTATCTCAGGATACGTGAAGCGCGAGCCCGAGTGGTTTCTCTTTTATCTCAAGACGTGTAAAGCGGGGCCCTGGGCATGTTTTATCTCAGGACACGTGAAGCGCGAGCCTGAACGGTTTCTCTTTTATCTCAAGATGCGTGAAGTACGACCCTAGGCGTGTTTTATCTCGAGACGAGTGAAGCGTGAGCTTGAGTGGTTTCTCTTTTATCTCAGGACGCGTGTAGCGCGGCCTTGGGCATGTTTTATCTCAGGATACGTGAAGCGCGAGCCCGAGTGGTTTCTCTTTTATCTCAAGACGTGTAAAGCGGGGCCCTGGGCATGTTTTATCTCAGGACACGTGAAGCGCGAGCCTGAACGGTTTCTCTTTTATCTCAAGATGCGTGAAGTACGACCCTAGGCGTGTTTTATCTCGAGACGAGTGAAGCGTGAGCTTGAGTGGTTTCTCTTTTATCTCAGGACGCGTGTAGCGCGGCCTTGGGCATGTTTTATCTCAGGATACGTGAAGCGCGAGCCCGAGTGGTTTCTCTTTTATCTCAAGACGTGTAAAGCGGGGCCCTGGGCATGTTTTATCTCAGGACACGTGAAGCGCGAGCCTGAACGGTTTCTCTTTTATCTCAAGATGCGTGAAGTACGACCCTAGGCGTGTTTTATCTCGAGACGAGTGAAGCGTGAGCTTGAGTGGTTTCTCTTTTATCTCAGGACGCGTGTAGCGCGGCCTTGGGCATGTTTTATCTCAGGATACGTGAAGCGCGAGCCCGAGTGGTTTCTCTTTTATCTCAAGACGTGTAAAGCGGGGCCCTGGGCATGTTTTATCTCAGGACACGTGAAGCGCGAGCCTGAACGGTTTCTCTTTTATCTCAAGATGCGTGAAGTACGACCCTAGGCGTGTTTTATCTCGAGACGAGTGAAGCACCAGCCCGAGTGATTTTTCTTTTTTTCAAGATGCGTGAAACTCGACCTTGAGTGGCTTTTATCTCGGGACGCGTAAAACGTGACCCCGAGCAATTTTCGTTTCTCAATTTCTTATGATGCGTGAAACACAACCCTGAGCGGTGTTTTCTTTCCTCGTCTCGTGTTTTGGCGTGGTCAAAGTGTGCTTTAGATCTTTTTGCAGGAAACCTGTGTTGGTTTTAAACTTGAAGTTGCTCATTCATATGTTGTTATCTCATTATCTTGCTTATTACATTATTGCTTATTGCATCATCTTGCATGAGCATGAGTTTTCGAAATAGCCGGCTTCGTGAAGCGTGTGAGTCCAGCTTTCAAAGTCTTTGTGCATATCATTTGCATCTTGCCCCAAAACTACGTTGGTTTGATTCCTTGCAAAGGGATACGTAGGCAGCCTATAGGCACAACCATTTATTTATGTCTTGATTGTTTGTCCAAGTCTTACGGCCTGATCAAAATGGGTCGTCTTCGGGCTTTGACATTCATTCACGTCATTTCATGACTCTGAATTCTGTCAAAGAGAGGCAACTGTAGACACACCATTTTTACGACCCTTACAACTTGGACGTCATCGCTTGCATACCCAATGATGAATGTATATGCTTGTCAAGTGCTCGAAGTCCTCAGCGGAATGCCACAGCTTTGACCCTTTCAAACCCTACATCCTTGCTGCGTTTGTTTTGGACCCAAAACCTTAGATTTTCAAGCCTGCAACCTCTGGTGGCATGCCGGTCACTACTATGGGCTGCTAATCACTTCTTCTGGTTGCCGGCCACCAATGTGTTTTGCAGATATTTTGTGATAGTTATGCCAGCTATTTGCACAGATACTTGCATCTGCTCCCACGCGTATGGTTGGATGTTTTTTAGGAAGGTTTATGTTTCTCTATATGTAGAGGACCTTCCCTCTTACCATAGGGTTAGAAAAAAATTGGAGCAAAATTTTTCCTCTCTCTTTTGCAAATTTCTTAGCCTTTATGTCATGACCCGATCCCGCCCCTAAGGATTAAGGTCATAACCGGCTAATAATCATGAGATTATCTACGACCTCAAACAATTTCAAAAATATTAAAGGGGCCAAAATGGAAGCAGATTTGAAAACTCTGTCCAATGAGTTATGTTCACATAGTAAAACAAACATTCCATAATAACTCACACGTATAGACAAAATTAACATCTCATGTATCCAGGACCTTTCAAACATATAGTCAGCCTAACAAAAGCTCATGTACATGGTGATCCAACATATTCACCAAGATAACAAAAAGAGGATCAAAAATAAAAGAAACAAAACAAAGTCTCATGCGTGAAATGTTCGGGCTGACTTTACAAAACTTGACTCCTCCCATGTCTTTCACTGGGGCTGGGTTTGAATATCTCTTTGCTCACCTACACACATATAAATGAGAGTGAGCAATAGCCCAGTAAATAATATCAAAATAAAGAAGTACATGAATGAAATTTGTGGCAATCATATCAAACGGCCGTAGGCCCATTCATGATTCTATCTAATACATCAAACGGCCTCAGGCCCAAACGTATCAAACGGCCTTAGGCCCATTCATGATTCTATCTAATACATCAAACGGCCTCAGGCCCAAACGTATCAAACGGCCTTAGGCCCATTCATGATTCTATCTAATACATCAAACGGCCTCAGGCCCAAACGTATCAAACGGCCTTAGGCCCATTCATGATTCTATCTAATACATAAAACAGCCTCAGGCCCAAACGTATCAAACGGCCTCAGGCCCAATTTGTTCTTGTCAAATGGCCTCGGGCCCAATTCATTCATGTCAAACAGCCTTCGGCCCAATCATTTGTGTCAAACGACCTTTGGCCCAATCATTCATGTCAAACAGCCTTTGGCCCAATCATTCTTTTCCATAGTCATATTTAAGTGTGTCACATATCTGTGATCATGATCATATTCATATTCAATTAGTCTTATGCAAAAGGCTGATTTATCCACAATTCAAAATACAAATCCATAAAGCTCATACAGAAGTAACGTTTGGAAAATAATGTACTTGAACATATCTTTAATAAGATATTACTCACAGTGATCTAACGGATGATTTGCCCTTGCTCTTGACCCTACATATATCATAAACATAACATACTGGGTCAAAAACTATTCAATCCATTCTAAATTTTATCTACTCCTCTTAGGCCTCTTTCTTATCCTTTTAACTCATTTATAATGTTCAATGCACGCCTAAGAGTGCTCAGAAATGAAAGAGAACGGAAAACAATCCATAGAACAAACTTTCAAAATTGCTGAAACAGGGCTCTTCGCTCGACTGTAGCTTTGGTCGCTCGAGCGGACCCCTTTGGCCTGCAAAAGTTCTGGTTGCTTGCAATTTACACTCGATCGAGACCATTGACGCTCGAGCGAAAAGTCATGCAAAGCAGGGTACACTCGAGCACAGATTTCGTCGCTCAAGTCACCATAAAATCTCTGCAAAACTTATGGGAGCTACAAATTCATGCTCGAGCGAGGCTTTCCTCGCTCGAGCGGACAAGTCGAATTATGGGTTTTCCAGAACTCTGGTTGGAGCTCAAACTCAAAGCCATAGTGTCACGACCCAACCCCAGGGGCTTAGAGTTGAAGTCGTGACTTACTAACTTATTCTTACTAGAAGCAAATTAAGTTGCGCGAGCGAAAAAAAATAAATAATAAATAATTAAATAGAAATTTTACTTCATGCTACTATTTAAGAATGGAGAAATACATTTCTAAGGCTTTCATTATCTTATTATTCAGTGACCAACCCCGAATAGATACAAAAGGAAGCAAAAATATAAATAAAAAAAAAAAGAAAGATAAAATAGTGGTTCAACAACAATCCATAAGCAGGTTCCATTTTGTGGGGTTATGGGTTTCCCTTACATCTCGTCACCTGAAAGGGTAACAGCTATAAGCACACAGTAGAGTGAGAAATATTATGCCAAGAGTGTAAAATAACCATGGATAATTAGTTAGGCTAAAATATTTGTATATTTTAATTTAAAATGACAATTTATTTAAAGTGGCAGAATACAGAAATCATGTAAATAAATAATCATAACCACGATATAAAACAGAACAGAACGGAGGTCACAGAAGTGACAGTCAGAACAGAGGTCAATGGATTCATGACAAACAGAAGACCACAAAGTGGTCAAACAGAGGCCAGTAGTTATTTAAGTCCCCCAAAGCGTGGGACTCCCGTGGTGATACTTACAAAACATAATTGTTTATAATGTTATAGTCAAATATATACTAAAATTTAAACAAACATATCCATGAGTTTCTTTTTAAGTAAATAGAGTTTAGAAAGTAACTCATGTAACTGAAATATTTATAAACAGAACTTTTATTTAATAACTTAATAAATATAACTTGTATAAAATAAGTTATGATAACTCAAAACATTTGTAAAACATATAATGGTAAATTAAGGTATAATATAACTCACTTTAATTATAACCCTTAGCCATACTTTATTATCAAAACTCTCATACTATAAGTTCCTTACCCTGAACTGACGTATCTCTCTCTCTCTCGGTTTTTCTTTCTTTATTTCTTCCCTTCACATACAACACTTCCTCCCCTATTTATACACGCTTCAAGTGATGACTCAACCCCAAGGTGATGACTCACTCCCTCTACCCAAGCCTAGGTGTCCAGGTGGCCCCTCCGTTTCTCATTTCGACAGATTTGTAATCTAAATAATTAATGATCCTTGATTCGTTTTCATTTGATAAATCTGGGCAAGATTTGTAATCCTTGATTTGTTTTATTTGATAAATCTGAGCAACTAATTTACCTCAAATAAAATTGGTATTTAATTTACCTTAATAATGGCAAATTAATTACATAGCACATATAACTTATTTATTTTATTATTGCCATTAGTATTATTCTTATTCCATATATTATTTTATCATTATTGTTATTATTATTTATTTATTTATTTACTATCTTTAACTTTAATTTGACCCAGCTAGTATTAGAATTACATATTTCTGTTAATTTGGCCCTAAATAAAAATCTCTAATTAATCCCATATAACCCAGTGCTAAATTAGATTCTGTATTTATTATTAATTATTTAATAATATATATCACATACACCCATAATTATATAACTATAAATATTTATGTGGTATTTAATTAAACATTCAGGGTGTCACACAAATTCTTCAACAAGTAAAGTTCTTTTATTGAATACTCTATATGCTTTTCTGGAATTCGAATAACCAAGAAATACAGCTTCATCCGATTTTGCATCAAATTTTCCTAAGTTATCTTTATTATTATTTAATACAAAGCATTTAAAACCAAAAGCACGCAAGTGGCTAATATTAGACTTTCTACCTTTCCAAAGTTCATAAGGGATTTTCTTACGAATAGGTCTAATCATGACACAGTTTACAACATAACATGTAGTGAAAACGGCTTCAGCCCAGAAATATCTAGGTAAATTATTCTTACAAAACATAGTGCGGGCCATTTCTTCAAGAGTTCTATTTTTTCTTTCAACCACACCATTTTGTTGAGGAGTTCTTGGGATTGAGAAATTATGATCTATTCTTAAGTCATCACAAAATATAATAAAATCGTCATTTTCAAATTCTCTACCATGATTACTTCTAATACTACAAATATTAAGATTTTTCTCATTTTAAATTCTTTTACAAAGTTTTGAGAAATTATAAAAAGCTTCATTTTTGTGTGCTAAAAATAATACCCATGTATATCTAGTATAATCATCAACACAAACAATGGCATAAGATTTTCCTCCTAAACTTAATGTTCTAGATGGTCCGAATAAATCAATATGCAAAATTTGAAGCGGTCTAGTAGTTGAAACGATATTTTTGGATTTAAAAGAAATTCTAAATTGACATGCATCACATAGTTTGTCTTTTTCAAAAATAATTTTTGGTAAACTAATGACTTACTCATTTTTTGAAAGTTTGGAAATTAAATCAAAATGAGCATGTTCTAATCTTCTATGTCAAAGCCAACCATTATCATTTATAACAAATAAATATTTAATGTTAAAATCAAAAGACAAATCATGTAAATCAAACGCATATACATTCTCATGTCTATAACCTACAAATAAGGTTTTGTTTTCTAGGGTGTTCTCAATAGTGCAATGAGTTTTCTCAAAAATAACTCTATAACCTTTATCACATAATTGACTAATGCTAAGCGAGTTATGTTTTAAACCTTTAACAAGTAACATATTTTCAATAATAGGAGAATGATTTTTACCAATACTACCTACATTGTAACGCCCTCAAATAATACATAAATCAATCATTCGATAAATCTATAAACATGATAGATAAGTTACATTTCCATTCATCAGAGTTAATATTTCAAAAGGTATTTCATGTAATTCCAAATGTTTACAACAGAATGAGTGCTCTACTAGTTTACGTCTTTCCAAGTTATCACTTAGTTACAACAAAAGAAGAGTTCTAACTCTATACATGAAAAGCCCTTGGCTTGGGTTTACATTAAACACAAAACATAAACAACAAAAACTGAGTCTTCAACTCCAACACCTCCCAAGCTAAGACCTTGGAGGCGGCATATCACCCGTAGAGATATGCTAAACAAAAAATGAGAAATAACTAAAACATTAGCATTCAATAAATGGTTAACACTTATAAGCCAATTCACACCCTTTACCAAAACCACCAACAATACATCCATATTTCAAATTCATCTCTATTCATTTACCCAAGCTAATTTATAAACGTAGGTCATCATTCACTCAAATAATTCAAAATAAAACTACAACTCGTATGGATAACACTTCAATTCATCAACAATTCAAAATAAGGCTACAACTCATATTATCAACACCTCAATCATCAACATCATTCAGATGTATAAAAGGTTTCGAAATTTTCACCCTGGATACTCCGGCCAACTTAATTATCAATGGAGTCCATCCCCTTTCTCCTCCCAAACAGTGGAGTACATTCCTTATCTCCTCCCACACAATGAAGTACATCCCCTTTCTTCTCCCAAACAAAGATACATATGCAATGTATTTAAACACGTTATCATATACAATGATCATTCATATCACATATTCAATGTGTTTATCCAACCGTCATATTCAATGACATAACCCAATTGATTAGTTTCAATTTACCTGATCATCATGCAGTTCTACAACAATCATGACTATCCTCCACCGATACCCCAAAACAGTTATATCTAGACAGATAAACAAATCTATCAAATAGATAAAGTATTACATTTTCCATAGGTAAGCAATTTATCAACCAAACTACATCATTTCATCACAATCTCCTCCAATTTCATGATTCTCAATTGAATTCCATATTTCCATAATAATTTCGTCATTTATACAATAGGTTCAGTAAATCCCAATTAGAGCATTTTCCCAATTTTTCTCAAATATTGCTCCTAAGGACAAATTTTAGCAATCATACACGATAACCTCATTTTAGGGACCACACATACACTTGGAACCCAAAAAATAGAAAACTCCTCTTTTATAATTTCAATTTCAAACCCTAACTTCACCCAAAAACCCCAAATCCCACCATTTATACAAAATGACCAATACTTACGTTAAAACTAATAAAGGAGAGTAGAATATCCCTACCTTAAGAAGAAAAGACGAGCCAAGCAAGAGATGAACTCCAAAGACACTGAAATCACCTTCCACGAGGATGAAAATGGAGATCTTGAGAAGCTCCAACTTTTTAATGAAGGAAGGAGGGTGAAGAGACCACTAAATCTAGGTCAAAATATAGAGAGAGAGGGTATTTTAGAGTGAGAAGCTCTCAACTTAGGGTTTTGGAAAGTTTTTGAGAGAGAAAGGACAGAAAAAATGATTTAAAATGTCACTTACACGATTTGATATATGTATAGTCCGCTCGAGCGGAGAGTGTGACACTCGAGCGTCAGACACAAAGTTTCTACACGCTCGAGCGCAAGAAGGTCCGCTCAAGCGCCAAGGCACAACAACAAAGCAATACCCGCTCAAGCGTAATTAATCTCACTCAAGCGTAGGATACACACTTTTAGTATTTTCACAGACTTCAGACAGACGCTTGAGCGCCAGAAGGACCGCAAGAGCGCACACCTGCTCGAGCGTGAAAAACACTTCTGCAGTATTTCTTGCAGACGCACAAAGTATTGAAAGATTGCAAACCCTGCTCGAGCGCAAGAAGACCCGCTCGAGCGGAAAACCAAAATTCTGGACAACAACATTCTAAACCATCTACCAACCAACCTGTTCTAAAATCGCCCAAGGCATTCCAAAACTTAAATTCAAGGGGCAATAAGAGGGAAAGACATAAATAACAACATTAACCCACACCATAAAGGTCAAGTTAGAAACCGGGATCGCTATATACACCTATGATTTTACCTTTGCTATTGTCGCCGAAAGTCACATATCCACTATCCTTTGGTTGGAGTGTGGCAAACATAGCTTTATTTCCAATCACGTGCCTCGAACATGCACTGTCGAGATACCATCTATCGTTACTGGATTTTGTCTTGAAACATACCTGCACAAATTTGATTTTTCTATTGGTATCCATATTTTCTTGGGTACATAAAAGTTATAATTTGACACTTTTGAAATATCTTTAAGGACCCACATCTTTTTTTATTTTAGCAAAAGGATTTCTTTTAACAAGACATAAAGGTGAAATATAACATTTTGTACCAAAAAAATGATATGTGAGATGAGAGTGACTAGAAGATGCATGCACAAAATCATTTTTGGTAGTTTTTACTTTTGAAAAATGTTTATATCCAATTCTGGCTTTATCAAAAGTATGATTTTGATTTTTAAGAATTTTATCTAAAGTGTCTACCTTGAGTGAATTTTGAAAGAGTATTTTTCAAGTCTTTAATATTTTCTTTCAAAACAATTTGTTCCTTTTTTAAAGACTCATTTTCTTCTTAAAATGCAATTAATTTTTTCTTAAAAATTAAAAACTCTTTTCGAGTTAAAATCTCATTTTTCTTTTTTATTTTTATGGCTTCATTTTCTAAAGTATTTATCTTGGAATTTAAGGATTCATTTTCTTTTGATAAACTTGAAATCACTTTCTTTTGACAGTTACTTTTCAAACTAAGTTTCATAAATTCAGCATGTAATTCATCAAACGTAAAAGATTCGTCATTTATCTCATCTTCGTTTTCAAGTGCCATTAAGCATAGGTTAGCAACCTCATTTTTTCAAACTTCGATTTTTGAGTCGCTTTCATCGCAATCTTCTCCTCATGCTGCAATTATGGCTTTCTTCTTGTCTTTCTTGAAATGTTTCTTAAGTTCCAAACATTCTGATTTGTAGTGTCTAGGTTTGTTGCATTCGTAGCAGGTAACTTTAGATTTTTTGTGATTTTCTCCTATTTGAAAATCCTTATTGTTGAAATCTTTTCTAAAAAATTTTCACACACCTTATTTCTTTCTCACAAACCTTTTGAACTTCCTAGTGATGAATGTCATTTCCTCATCATCATCCGAATCATCTTCCTCATTTTCTTTATGCTTTGAGGTGGATTTGAAAGCTATTCCTTTCTTCTTGTTGTTGTCCTCCTCTTCTTTTCCTTCTTGCGTTATAAGTTCATAAGTTAAGAGAGATCCTATTAATTTATCTAAACTTAGCTTTGATAAATCCTTGGCTTCGGTAATGGCAATGACTTTTGTCTCCCAACTTTTTGGCAATGACCTAAGCACTTTTCTTATAATTTCAGCATTAGTATATATTTTTTCAAGAGAAGATAAACCATTAATAATATCAGTAAAGCGAGTAAATATTTGAGGAATAGTTTCATCAGGTTTCATTTTAAAGAGTTCATAATTATGAATTAGCAAACTGATTCTAGATTCTTTAACTTGTTTGGTTCCCTTATAAGTTACTATAAGCTTACTCCAAATTTCTTTTGCTGTTTTACATGTGGAAATTCTATTGAATTTGTTGGCATCTAGGGCGCAATACAATATGTTTGTGGTTCTAACATTAATTTGGGTCATTCTAGTATTTGATTTATTCTATTCATCTTCAGGTTTTGATACCTTAAAGCCATCTACGGTTTTGGTAGGAATTTTTGGACCATTGCAAATAATTTTCCAACATTCATAATCATTAGATTGAAGGTGTATGGTCATCCTAGTTTTTGAATAGCTAAAATTTGTGCTGCTAAACAGTGATGGCCTATTGAATGCTTGTCCCTCAGGTAAGGAATAACTAGGAGTTGCCATGATCTACTCTAAGACAGTTAAGTCATACAAACTAGAGTCTAGACTCTGATACCAATTGTTATCCCAGGTAGGCAACTCAAGAGGGGGTGAATTGGGTTATTAAAAAAATTTACAATATTAAAATTTATAAACACAATATTAAGAATTTTAACAAATAAAAAACAGAATAATAATTATTAATATAAAAGTAAGAGAGATAGGTTAAGAAAATCAAACACTGAGATTTATAGCTGTTCGGCACGCCAGGCCTATGTCCACTCCCTAAGGAACCTCCTTGAAAATTTCTTTATTATCAAAATGAATTAATATACCGCCAAGCCTTCACCAAACTTATGGATTTTGCACAGGACTTACCATTTTTTATTAAGCCTTACTCAACAATAAAATGTCTTACCCTTATAAAAATCTCTCACAAAAATAATGAATAAAAATAAGTGATACTTAAACCCTCTTTTATAATAATTCTCTCACAAAGAGTAGATATGAAAGTATAAGAATAAAGGCTACACTTAGATTTGAAAGTGAAAGAGCAGAATACAATATATTCAAAATTTTGGAGCACACATAAATTTTTTCTCTTCAAGTTCTTGATTCTTCTCCATACACAACACTTCTATTTATATCCAAAAATATGCATGTTGAAAGTAAGACGCTCCTTACAGACGTCATGGACTACATGGGCACGCTCCTTGATTTCAAACAGACAGCAAAGGTTAATAATTAAAAAGATGATAAAAGTAAGACTAACTTTGTCTTTTCTTTTTTTGTTTTTCAAACATGGAGCCACCGTTGTTCTTTTGTAGGCAATTTGACCAAAATAATATAATACAAAATTCACAACTTTCAAATAAGCAAATGATTTGCTCCATCTTTTTCTTTTTCTTTTATTATAATATATGTGTGTGTGTGTGTGTGTGTGTGTGTGTGTGTGTGTGTGTGTGTGTGTGACATGATATAATCAATGTAGTATAAAAAGTCTAATTACTCACGTGATGTATTCTATTTATATTATATGTATTATATATAATATTCTAATCAAATATTTGCATATATAGTAAAATATTTTTAAGTAATATTTATAATAGATCTAAACATATAAATCATTTTTAAATTTTTGTAGAGATTTTAAACTAAACATAACCTACCACTCCATGTGAATATATCACTTTTGTCAAAAGAAGACAACTCATCAATATCAAATTTATCAAAATAATACAATCAATCAATATCAAATTTGTCAACAGATAAATAGTGATCAGCCTAATTTTTCAAAAAGTGAATAATAAAAAAAAAATTATTTAAATAATATTTAACAAATGTATCATACAATATATATTTTAAACATATAATATTTTGGGTCAAATAATATGTATATTAAAAAATCTAAATTTTTCAAATAATATTTTAGACATCATCAAAATTAAACAATATGATTAACAAAATCGAGGTAGAAAATCTCGTCTAATTTTTGTTTGAATCAGACCTCGGCAAGAATTATGGTTTGCATGCTTAATGTGAACATAAGTGGTACTTAGGTTCACATTAGGGGCAGGAAGCAGGAATAAAAATGAGGAATAGGCTTGACACTTGTGGAAACTTTTGAGAAATTCACAAGTGGGAGTCAGCCAAGGTAACCAAAACAGTTGTCCAAGCTGAGAGATTGAAAGGGTGAAGTCTTGGTAACACTTGTTGAAAGTTATCCAGAGAAAATTTAAAACAAGTACCCATTGGCCAAGACCACAGTAAAAGGTGAAACCCCGATGTGAGTTAGTCTGAGGTGACCAACTAAGGGTGCGCCCAAGGTAAAGTGTATCCGAGATGACATATGTCCGAGGTGTTCTATACCCGAAGTGATCATGCAAGAAAGTTGTAGAAGTACAATGGTATTCTAAGTATGAAAACATACAAGGCATAGAAGAAAAATAGTAAGCATACATGAAGAGAAGCATTCAACACTTAAAAGGAAACATAAGACTTGCATTCAGAATATGGAACTTGTTCAAAGGTAAAAAGGCACTTCGGCCTAGCATAAAGACAACTTGTTCGAATACAAAAGAAGACACATCGGCCAAATTGAAAATTAAAATTGTTCAAACAAAACGAAAATACAACTGAAAGAAGACAACTGGGCAGTCTTCTCGGCAACTGAAAGAAAAGTTCAAAGTAAGGAAAAAAATTCTAAGTAGACTGTTTTGCGTCGGCGATTGACGGTGCTTCGGGCTCAGTAGACAGCTGGGCAATCTTCTCGGCAGTCTTTTCAGCTTCGATCTTGGCATCGATCTTGAGAAGAGTCTAGTCAAGGCTCTTCTTGGCGGCCTGAATCTCCGCTTTAGCGATGGTCTTCTCAGGAGTGGCACTTTGGGAACCTCATTTTCCTCCTCATCTTGAGTCAAGTCTAGGACTTGCTTATTTAGAGTGGGGGACTTGGCCCCAACAACAGCCTCGGCATCCTCCTCCTCAGACTCATCATCCGATCCTTTGGGAGCTGGAAGGAAAGGCACTTGAAGTTGGTTGATATCTCGAAGGGGGGAGTCCATTGGGACAGACAACTTATTAAGAGTCGCTGTCTAGCTGAGGTAATAACCTTGGTTGCAAGCCAGGTTGACTTGCTCTTTGTACTGATCGCAGACGGCGGCTTGGCCTTCTTTAAAAGCCTTTTCATCGGCCACCTTTACCTCAGCCTCTTTTGAGTCAATGGCCTCCTTTAGCTTGGCCTCCAATGTCACAACCCAATCCCAGGGGCTTAGGGTTGGAATCGCAACTTACTAACTTTTTCTATTTGTAGCAAATTAAACTGCGCAAGAGGAAATAAAAATAATTAAACGGGAATTTACTCCATTTTACTATTTTAATAAGAGAAATACATTTATAGGGCTTTTATTATTTTATTATTCAGTGACCGGCTCCGAGTAGAACAAAAGGGAGCAAAAATATATAAATAAATAAAAAAAGAGAAGAAGGAAAAAAAAAAAAAGAAAAAAAAAGTGGTTCAATATCAATTCACGTGCGGGTTCCATTTCATGAGATTATGGGTTTTCCCCTATATCTCGTCACCTGAAATGGTAGTAGCTATAAGCACACAACAGAGTGAGAAATATTATGCCAAGAGTATAGGGAATACAAAATAACTATGGATAGTTAGTTAAGCCAAAACATTTACATAACTCAATTTGGTAAATAAATCATTTAGTGACAGAAACTGAAATACAAAAATTATAAAAGTGAATAACCATAACCACAGTACAGAACAGAACAGAGGTCACAGAAGTGACAATCAGAACAGAAGTCAATGGATCCATGTCAAATAGAGGACTACAAGTGGTCAAACAGAGCCCAATGGTTATTTAAGTCCTTCAAGGCGTGGGACTCCTGTGGTGGTACTTACAAAACATAATTATTTATAAAGTCATAGACAAATATATACTAAAATTTAAACAAACATATCCATGGATTTCATTTTAAACAAATAAAGTTCAGAAAATAATTCACGTAATTGAAATATTAATAAAACATAACTTTTATTAGTATAACGAATAAAATACAACTCGTATAAAATATATTATGATAAGTCAAAATATACGTAAAATATATTATGGTAACTCAAGGTATAATATAACTCACCTTAAAATTGAGTCTTACTAATTCCTTTATATTTTTGTTAGTTTTTAGCTCCTCCCTTTCTACTGATCTCTTTTCTCTCTTTTTTTTTTTTTTCCCTTCTTTATTTCTCTGTTCACTTACAGCACCTCCTCCTCCTATTTATATACATACTTCAAGTGATGACTCAACTTTATCTTAAGGCCCCAAGGTGATGACTCACTCCCCCTCCCTAAGCCTAGGTGTCCAGATGGCCCCTCCGTTTCTTTATTTCAACAGATTTGTAATCTTGATAATTAACGGTACTTGATTTGCTTTTTTTTGATAAATCTGGGCAGCTAATATACCAAATAAATCTGGTACTTAATTTAACCTACTAAATTTTCTCATCATATATTTGATAACCATAATGACAAATTAATTTATATAGCACATATAACTTATTTATTTTATTACTGCCATTATTATTGTTATTATTATTATTATTATTATTATTATTATTATTATTATTATTCCATATATTTATTTTATCATTATTGTTATTATTATTTATTTATTTATTTACTATCTTTAACTTTAATTTGGCCCAACTAGTATTACAATTCCATATTTCTGTTAATTTGGCCCCAAATAATAGTCCCTAATTAATCTCATATTTGGTAATCCAATGCCAAATTAAATTCTGTATTTATTATTATTTATTTAATGATATATTATCACATACATTCACAGTTATATATAACTATAAGTATTTATGTGATATTTAATTAACGTTCAGGGTGTCACATCCAACTCCGCTGCCCTGGCCTTGACAACCTCAACCTCGGCCTTGGTAGCCTCGGTAGCTGCGTCAAAAACTTCAACTTTAGTCTCAGTATCGGCTTGAGTAGCCTTGGCAGCCTTAGCTTGATCCAGCAGACTTCAGTTGCTGGCATCAATGTGGCAGCTTCTTGAGTTTTCTTTACCAACCCTGTAATAACCCTCACCACTGATTACCGTTAAACATTGATTTCTGTTAAACTGAATTGATCATGACTGATAATTGAACTGATTAAAAGTATTGAACTGACTGACTGACCGAATTGAAACTGAATGGAATGAATACATCTGTTTGAATTGCATTTTATCTGTTGACTGTTTGTTTGATCTGTTCATGTTTTATGTTTAAACTGCTAATTGAAGGCCTTATCGGCGGCCGAATTCGAAATTAATTGATGTTTTATGATCCTCATAATTAATGTGATTTTATGCTATATTTACCTGAAAACTGATTAGGTATGATTAAATTAGATTAAAATAAGCTAATTAAAGAGTTAGGCTTAATTACCATTAGACCATTTAGTGGCCACTACTTCACACATGTTGTTGAGTCTTGTATACACTTCAATCAAAACATTTCATCAGCTTTCTCCTTGCCATAGCCGACCAAGAGAGGGAGAGAGAGTCAGAGAAATTGGATTCTATCTTGGGTTTTGCTTGATAATCGAAGGTTGATTGTTAATTTGAACTCCAATCCTGCATTCAAGACTTAGGTAAGGGTATCAACCCCTTAATTGTGTCTTAAAGTTGATTCTTGCATGGTTCATGTCATATTGTTGGAGTTTAGAGCCAAAACATGGTTTAGATGTTGACTTATAGCTTGATTGTTGCATGCATGTTGCCATTCTTAAGTTTTGAGGTTGTAGTTCATTATACCTCACATGCATGTCCATCTTTTGGTCATACTCCATGAGTTCATCTTGTTTTTGAAGGTTTGAGCTCTTTTGAAACAGCATTAAAGCTTTGAAAAATATTGTCTAAAAAATTTTAAAATTAGATTTATCTGTTGATTGACTTTTTAGATAAATGAATTTTAGTGCTTTGGGGCTTGAATTCATAAATTGAGCTTTGAAACTTGTTATACATTGAATTTAATGATGTTTTCCAGATTTTGGGCCCAAGAGGTCGAGTTTGGAGTGGTTGAATGCTTGGTTTGAGCTTGGGAGGCAAATCTGGAAATTCCAGATTTGGCTTCCTCGCTCGAGCGAAGGATTCCCCGCTCGAGCGAGCACCTTTGTCCAGGGCTCCGCTCGAGCGACCATCGCGCGTAAAATCTCAGCATCCAGTATTTTTACTGTTTTGCAGACCGCTCGAGCGAAGGATTCCTCGCTCGAGCGAAGCCTTTGATTTTGGACTTCCGCTCGAGCGGAGAAAGTCTCGCTCGAGCGAGGCTCCTATTTTCAGCAAAGTTTGCAAAATGTTTTCTAAGTGTATTTTTGCATCCTCATCCCATCCTAGGCATTCTTAGGCCTAGTTTAAGACATCTTGTTGAGGATATAGATGTGGAACACGCCGAGGCATTAGGGATTAAGTTGTTAATCTTTCCCAACTATGTAGCTTAGTGTGTGTTCAATCTGTTAACTGTGTAGGGTTGACGACTGGGGAGTCACGCTCTAGCATACTGTAGCCCAAACTTTGTGAGTAACAATTGTGTAAAGATATGTTCAAATGATTATCTTCTGAATATTGAACTGAACTGTTTACTGAACTGATATTGTTTACTGAATGAATGTATGTCCTATATTCTAAACTGTACTGTGGCATCCTTGGCATCTACTGTTACTGTTACTGTTACTATTACTGTTACAGAGATCTTTGTCGGTTCCCTCGTGGAACCACTACTGTTTACTGATTGATGGCCATCATTACTGCTCGGTCTTTCAGACCTACTGTTTACTGCTATGCTAATGGATGTACCACATATGACTGAATAACTGTTCTAACTGAAAGAATGAAGTATTGTTTAATGAACTGATTTCATTACTGTAAGGACATTTCATTCATAACCCCTTTACGCATTATGTTATTCACTGGGCTTTAGCTCACTGTTTATATATATATGTAGGTGCTCAGCCACCAGATCGGAGCTATGAGCGTGGGTTAGACTCCAGTTTTGTCAAGCCAGCCTTTGTGCCTCACCGAGAGGTTCCGAGTTGCCATGCTATGGCTTTGGGGTGTCTTGTTTTTCCCCCGTCTGTCTCCATACTGTTTGAATTGCTGTATAGACTGTTAACTGCTAACCGTACTGTTACCAAGGGATTAGGTCCCTGTACTGCGTGACTGTAAATTTTGGATAGACTGTACTGTTTGTACATGTGAATGCATGGAAAATCTTTTTGGCATACAGACTGTCACAGCTCAATGGACATTATTTATTTACTGTATTGGCTTCCGCCAGGCCCTGTACTCTGTTCTACTGTACTACTGTATCTGTAGGCCTTCGGTAATCTCGGATTACTGGCCGGTTACGGTACTAAACCCATAGGGCCGGGTTTGGGTCGTGACAAACCCCTTCCTCATCATCTCGACCTTGACCGCATATGAGTGCGCATGCTGGATAGCCTATAAAGAGTGGAACAGATTAGTAAAAAAAAAATTTGATTAAGTATTAGAAAGCTTAAAAGGAGACAATAGGAGATTTACCAAGACTGAGTGCTGCATCATTAAGCAGAAGTTCGCATACTCGTGAAGATCGGCCATATGATTCATATCTTCTAGTAGGAGCACGGCTGTTGACAAGGTGACGTTGACCTTGATGCTCTCAATCGCGCTGTTGCTGGCTATCAAAGGTCTATTCCCCACCATGACCTTGGGTGCCCATGTCATATTATAAAGGAAGCTGTTGCTACCTTCTAGGCGATCAAACCTCGACTTCTTTGGTGGTGCGACATCAGATGTTGCAGCTTCGGCTGGTCTCTTCTCAGTAGCTATTAAGCTCTTCTCGATCTCGGCGAGTTTGGAAATCGGCATAGTGTCCTTAGAGTCAACCTGAGTCACTATTGCTTTGGCCTTAGCCTTCTTCACTCTATTTGGCTTTGGTTTGGATTGGGATGAAGAAGAAGAGGACTGCATAGTCACAGCTCCGGGAATATTGGAGAGAAAGTCTTTAATAACAATTGGTTTGTGGCCTATCTCGTCGGCTGTTGCAGCGACAGTAAATTTAGTGCCGAAATGAATTATTGGAAGGGCAATAAGCGGGTTTGAAGGGTTAGCCTCTGAGAAATTAAGACCTCGCCGTCTTCTACTTCGAGTTTTTTCAGCAGACAGCAGGAGCTCGGCACTGGTGCTGGCCTGGAGGAATTAATTGGGGGGTAAAAGTTGATGGTTGGTCTACAAGATCAGATGTAGAGGCTTGGTCTGGCCTTGGTGATAAAGTGACTGGTGGAAGCGAGGCAGATGAAGGAGTCTTGTTTCGCTTAGAAACGTCGGGCAAAGCAAACTTGTATGTTGGTACGTGATTGAGCAGCAAAGGGGCTTTGCGCTTCTCAATCGGCAAGCCCAACAACCTTTTCAGATCTTTGCTGCAAGAGCAAAAAGCAAGCATCAGTACATATAAGAGAAATGAAGTGACAAAGTCTTAATAGAAACACAAAAGTTGCACTTAGTTCTTACCCTCATCCTCTCTAAAAACTCTTCGGGGCAAGGGGAAGAGATGAAGATTATCATCAGGTGCAAATTCCCAGTTGCCCGAGATGATCAAGTAATCATCTCCAGCGCCCTTGTTGGAGTCTGGGAGGTCAGCTATGAGTTTGTAGGCAGTGAATCTGAGCTTGAGGTAATATATGTAGCCTTTTTCAGACTTAAGGCCACACATGGTATAACAAAATTGGATGTCGGCTAGGGTTATCCTGGCTTTTTCTCAACGTGCCAGTTCGATTATGCCATTTTTAACCCTATATGAGTTGATGGCTAGCTGCATGGGGTTAAGTTTGTAGTAGTAAAGGGTTTTTCCTAAACAGGGTGTCGGAGTCCACACTTTATAAATGCAACTGCAGGAAAGGGCATGGAGTCTTTATCAGGCATAATAGAGTCCTCCTCCCTAGCTAACCTTATGTGAACGTCGGCCGAGATGAAGAACTCTTGTCGAAAATACTCCAATTTGGCTAGGGTGTCTACCCTCCACCTAAACATACCCATGATCTCGGCCTAAAGTGTTTTGTGAGGAATTTCAAAGAAAAGACACTGGTGAATGTTTGCGAACCTCGGCTCGACCTTGAAAAAGCACTAGGAAGAGGATTTTTTAGGATCCAAAGGGAAATTTGTTAATTTTTTTCCTACGTATATGCGTTCTAAAACAAATCTCAAACCTAGAACTACAAAAACAAGAATAAAAAGCCAAAGATCTGGAAACAAACAAGAAAAACAAAAAAAGGAACATGATTCAGAATAAAAAAGAATCAAAGGCAGACAAAACTCAAGAATTAAACATATAGAGAGAAACACAGATATGACAAGAACAGTGCCAGACAATCAAGAACACCAGACAATCAAGAACATAAATATGATCAGTGCAGAGTAACAATACTATTGAATACTCCAAAAAGCACAGAGACAAGCAAAAATACATTCGTAAAACATCTAGGTGACAGTGTGTGAAATAGTGGTGTGCAATCAAGAGCACAATTGAAGCAAAAGTGATTCAAGATCCAGACACATAGATAGATTCAATAACAGCACATAGATAAATACGACATGGGCTGGTGGCAAACTCGAAGAAAGAAACACATTGAAGACTGGAATTAAAAAAGAAGAACTTAAAGACTTACTGACAGGGGCTGATGAAATAAACACCGGAGTAGGCGTTGCCGGAATCTAACGACCACAATAAACGAAGACGAATAGTGACTGCTTCTCCGGAGGTAATGAACGGAGCACGGTTACAGAGCTTCGAAATATTGACAATGGCGAAATGTTAGAGAGAAAAGCTTGAGCAAAGAGAGAGCGAGAGAATGAAAAGTGAAGAGACGGAAAGGTAGATAAGTGTTTTGTCAAAATATGAAAAGGCGGCAAAACATAATGAAGGCCTTGAACGACGTGCTTGTCAGGCAGCGTGAGCAGAAATGACGCGACCTGATAGTGCATGTTAGGTACGAAGTAATAAAGAAGGGACACGTGGAGGAAACGGTTGAAAAGACTGTGCATGATAGCTTATACACAGTCAGAACTCTTGAAATTCTTGAAGTAATGAGGCCATGACCTCGGCCAGAGGAGTTATCTCGGTTGAGATGCTTACAGAACTGGATTCTTGGTTCTTGATTCTTGATTCTTGGGAAAATGGACGACTAAGTCCTGGTTATATGAAGCCGACGAGTCATGATCTCGGTCGAAGAGAAAAATGAATTTTGGCTGACATGAAGTATGGACAAATGATGTAGGTTCCATCACCTCAAGTTGCCGAGGTAATAGAACATAGGGACAGTTGTAGGGACGTATTTTGTGAATGACAGCACGTAGCCAGGGTGACACCGAAGTGTCAGCCGAGGTGCCACGTGGCTTGGTCATGCTGCCAAGATGATCTCGGCTAGGCCGAGATTATCTGTGGAAATGCTAGAATCCGAGATAAGCGGATAAGGGGTAAGAGTCTTATAACAGGGGAGGATTTTAATCTGGATAAAGATAAGGCTCAAGAAGAATTTATCTTTATCTAGATGAGGGTCTAGGATGAGTATTAAGCCTGAATCCACTGAAGTGAGGCTTCTGATGGGATCAGGTCGCTATTGGTTACCCTCGTGATTTTGATGTAAGTTTTCTTGTGAGTTTAAGCACAATTTGCTATCTTTGAGAGATAAGTTGACTAACTTGATCGTCGGAGTGCCCCTGAGTGGATGAACCACCGGTGGATTCTCATTTTCTTGTGCAAGTTATTGGGCTTAATCTATTCTGTCAGTACTCTCCAGCTGAATTCTCCGTTTGGTTGTATGGTCAAAAATCAATACCCATAATAAACTTAAAAATCTTTTTTTTATAATAAATTTAATTTAGTTTAATTTTAATTTATTTTTTTTTTTGGTATTGTTTGTGTGTTTTTTGAAAGAATCTAAAACATAGTTATCACCCTATTACTTTCGTGTTAAATAAACTTTAAAAAAAAATATTTTTTTATATTTTATTCTTTCTACCATTTACATCCTAACTAAACTGAGTCTAGGGAAACCCCAACACATTTTTTGTGTCACTAAAACTACCGTGAGAGTGAAATGAACTAGCTATTTTAATACATTTTTTTATTTTTTATAGACATGTAAAAAAAAAACCAAAGAAAAGAGTTGGCCTTTTAATAAATTTTTTGACCCTATCTAAAAATAAATAAAATTTTTAACTTTTTATAAAAAGACATGCAAAAAAATAAAAATAATAATTGATATTTTAGTAGTAATTTTTTGACTTCTTGACTAAAATAGATACTTCACTAACTTAAATATTCACATTAATCACTTGTAGTTTTGAATTTTAAGAAACATATTTTTAAAATTTTAAATCATTTTTTAGTGAATTTTGTAATATTTTAATATTTTTTTAATCTTTTAAATATATGTAAAAATCAACATATTTGTATTTTTTTTTAAAATAAATAAATAAATACCAAAAAAATATAAAAATATAATAAATTTTTGTATTTTTTGTAATTAGTGAATTTATTTTTAAAAAATTACAAATTCTATATTTTAAGTATATCTAAATTAAGTAAATATTAAAAATATTTACTAAAAATAAAAGAATACAGATTAAAAACTGAAACAATTGTTTTTAAAAACTCATAAACAGAGTGAGAAGTCTATGTTTGGTCTTCATTTTTTTAACACAGATTTTAAATTTTTGAGTATTTTATTTTTTGTAACAAACTTTTTATATTTTAATTAATTTTTATATTTAATTTTTTAGATGTACCTCTATAAGCTTAAAATATAAAATATTTGTGAATAATTTTCAAAAACTCAATAAATATGAAAATGTATTTTTTTAGTATCTTATAAATTTTATAAACATTATTTAAAAGTATAAAAAAATAATTAATTTTTTAAAAAAAATTTACTAAAAATACAAAAATATGAAGAATAAAACAAACTATTTTTTTCTCAAGAACAAAAAACAATAATCAAAAGTGTATGGAATGGAACCCACCATTAAAGATGATTGCACAATGAAAAAGTGGAGCATGCTTTATTGACGGAATCAGTGCACTCTAGTCAAATTTCTTTGAAGACTTTGTGGATAAATAACTGCTCAACTTGTAGGAAACCAATTTTCCACGTCATATGTAATTCAAATGAAATGAAACACAAATGCTTCCAAATGAAATAAAATATAATAAAAAAAAAATTACTCAGGGAACTTTTACCGTATATATTTAAAAAGTTATATATCTAATTTTTCCTCATTTTTAAATGTTAAAAATTCATTTTTCCTCTCTCTCGGCAGTGCTTCTTCTTCACCCTTGCTGCTGCTAAAATTGTTCCCAAATAGCACTTATCTACTTCTTGACGATGATGATGATGAGAATGAGGATGATGATAATGATAGCATCAATTTCAAGATATCAGTTGGATTTCTCCACTTCCTCATCATCGTTAAGAATAAAGATTGGGATTCCCTTTCCTCACCCTCTTTTGATTCCCTTTCTTTTTTGATTGGTCACCTTTTTTTTTTCTTTTTTTTCTCCTCCTCCAATCACCGCCCGCCACGTGTGTGCGGGGTGGTGGGAGTTGAAATTTGAGGGGGTCTAAATCACTACTGTCCTCGTAATCATCATCGACCTACCTTCCTCCCACACAACACTTGGTGATCAATTCTGTAGGTGCGGTTTGATTAGAAAAATAAATAAATTATGAAAACCAAAAATAGTAAAAAAAGTGTGAAAGGAAAGAAAAAGAAAATATTTTTTTAATTTGAGAGTAATTAGGATGAAAAGTTTGTATGAAAATGAGAATTCCAATTATGAGTAATTATTTTATAATAAATTTAATTTTTTTTTTAATTTTTTTGTAAGAATTTGAAACTTTTAGTTACTACGTTATTATGAGTTGTATAAGAAAATTAATTTTCTTTATAATTTCTACTATTTTTATAATAAACAAACTTAAAAGTTTTTTTTTTTTTTTTTTTTTTTTTTTTTGCTTTTTACCATTTGCATCCTAATCCATCTGAAGCCCAAGGGAAACCCTCAACACATTTGTTGCGTCACTAAAAACTACCCTGAGAGTAAAATGCACTAGCTATTTTAATAGATTTTTTTATAGACATGTAAAAAAAATTAAGAAAATAATTGGCTTTTTAATAAATTTTTTGACCCTATCCAAAAAATAATTTTTTTGATTTTTTTTTACAAAAAGACATTCAAAAAAATAAAGACATTCATTGATATTTTAGCAGTAAATTTTTGACTTTTTAAAATAGATACTTCCCTAACATAAATATTCAAATTAATCACTTGTAGTTTTGAATTTTAAAAAACATATTTTTTAAATTTTAAAACATTTTTAGTGAATTTTGTAATATTTTAATAAATTTTTTAATCTTTTAAATATATTTAAAAATCATTATATTTGTGATTTTTTAAAAAATAAATAAATAGGAAAAAATATAAAAATATCCTAAATTTTTCTATTTCTTGCAATTAGTGAATTTATTTTTAAAAATTACAAATTCTATATTTTAAGTACATCTTAAGTACTGTAAGTAAATATTAAAAATATTTAATAAAAATAAAAGAATACAAATTGAAAATTAAAAAAAATATTTTAAAAAACTCAAAACCAAATAGAGGGAGAAGTCTATGTTTGGTTTTGATTTTTTAAACACAGTTTTTAAATTTTTGAATATTTTGTTTTTTGTTATTTTTAACAAAAATTTTTAGGGAGATGCACTAATAAATCCCAAATTAATAACTTATACACTGTTTAGTCCTAAAAGTTTTATTATAGACTGAAAGGTCCCATTACAATGTTTCAAACATCAGATTAATGTTTCGAACATTAGATTTCGAACATCAGATTAATGTTTCGAACATTAGATTGATGTGCAAATGGGACTAAATGGAGCATAAGAAAACTTTTAGGACTAAATGGTTCAACTTTTCAGAAACTAGGACTTATGGGTAAAATGCACCAATAAATCCCAAATTAATAACTTATACACTATTTAGTCCTAAAAGTTTTCTTACAGACTGAAAGGTCCCATTACAATGTTTCAAACATCAGATTAATGTTTCGAACATTAGATTTCAAACATCAGATTAATGTTTCGAACATTAGATTGATGTGCAAATGAGACTAAATGGAGCATAAGAAAACTTTTAGGACTAAATGGTTCAACTTTTCAGAAACTAGGACTTATGGGTAAATTTTCCAATTTTTTATATTTTAATTATTTTTTATATATGTTTTAGATGTATCTCTATAAGTTTAAAAAGAAAAGGTCTTGTTTGGTTTGAATTTGGGAGATAAATTTTTAAAAAATATTGAGAAGAGAGTTTTAAAATTTTTGTAGTTTGTTTGGTTGTATATTTTGAAAATAGTTTTAGTATTTTGAATGATTTGATATTTTGTTGTAATTGCGTAGATGTATATGAGAGAAAAAATGATTGAAAATGAGAGAAGAGAGAGAGAAAGTGATTGATTGATGTGTATAAGAGAAAGTGATTTTGAAATTTTTTTGAAAAAATTATAAACCAAACAAAATTTCTAAAATTTTTCTCTAAAATCTTTTTTCCCAAAGCCAAACCAAACAAGGCCAAAATATTTGTGAATAATTTTCAAAAACTCAATAAATACGAAAATATATTTTTTTTAGTATCTTTTAAATTTTATAAATATTTTATTTTTAAATGTATTTAAAAAATATAAAAAAATAAAAAATTTACTAAAAATACAAAAATATGAAAAATAAAACAACTATTTTTTTTTTCTAAAAAAAATAAAATAAAAATCAGAAGTCTATGCAATGGAACCCACCATTAAAGATGATTGCACAATCAAAATGTGGAGCATCCTTTATTGACTTATAACTTGGAATCAGTGCACTCTAGTCAAGTTTCTTTGAAGATAGGGAAGAGAATTATTTTATTTTATTTTTATTTTTTTATAATAAAAACAAAAATGCTCTGAGATGTAACGGCATCCGACATGGGAGAGACTTTGTGGATAAATAACAGCTCCACTGGTAGGAAAAGAATTTTCCACATCATGTGCAAATGAAATGAAACACAAATGTTTCCAAATGAAACAAAATAAAATAAAATAAAATTAATTATTCTATTCAGTGAACTTCAACCATATAGATTTAAAAAGCTATATATCTAATTTTTCCCAATTTTTAACTGTTCAAAATTCATATATCTCACTAAAAGTTCAAATAATATATTTTATATCTAATCTTAATTATTGTAGCATATTCCTTTTGGTCTTTTTAAATCTCAAAACCAAATCCAACTAAATCAAAACCCAATAGGTCACCAACACCATCTAATCACAGCATACAACACCCAACCAAACCAGTCCCTCCATATAAAGTAGTTGGATCATGCTCATTACAATTTAATAAATTATTATCTTTTAAATAAAATAAAATAATAATAATATCAAAACAATAAAAACCTTACTACACTTTGAGTTAATTATATTAAAACACCCTTAAATATTATATTACCGTTTTAGATTATGAATTTATATATTTCGAGTCATTCAACCATAAAAATGTAAAGTTTATATAATTAAAAGAATTTGAGAGATCAGTAAAATCTATCACAAAGTCACATTTTAGTAATTTGAATCATTCATTTTATAAGATATTTTAGACATATCATCATCTCTAAAAAAATTAAATCAATTAAGGGATGTTTTGGGAACTTGGCTTTTAGCTAGCTAAAAGTTGACTTTTTTGTATTTAAAGGCATTTGGAAAGCTAGTTTTTAGTCATTGGTGAAATTACAATTCTATCTCCCATGGGTCAAATTATGTTACATGAGTGAAGTTGTAAATATTTTAAATTGAATGGGGATAAATTGGTCATTTTATTGTGATTTAATATCATAAACAAATATTAATAAAAAAAGTCAAAAGTAAATTTTTACCAACTTCTCAAATAATTTGTCTAAAAAAGCCAAAAACTTAATTAAAAGTCAAAAAAATATTTTTTACCATCTTTCTAAAATAGGCTAGGTGTCGTTTGGGAAGAGCTCATTTGGGCTCTTTTGATTTTTTGAGCCACAAAAGACAGAATAGGTTATTTGAGCCACAACAAACAAAACATCACATCCAACCCATAATCATTACACTCTTCTCTCACAAAAAAAGTCAAAAAAATCAAAAAGCCAAAAAATTATTCCTAAACCAAGCTTTTGAACCCAGGCTCAAATAATCAAAAAAGTCAAAAAATTAAAAAGCCAATCCACTTCCCAAACGGAGGCTAAATAATCTTAATTTTTTCATTGAGGGATATCTACATTTTTAATATATTTATATATTTAAAATATGTTTATAAGTTTAAAAATAAAAAAAAATAAAAAAAGAAAAAAGATTCGGCTCACGCGTATACATTCCCAAAGCCGATCCTCCACTCTCCTCAAATTCTCTCTTTCTCTTTCTCTTTCTCTCTCTCTCTCTCTCCATTTTCTGTGGTTTCAGAGTCAATCAAAACCCTAGCCATAGCTCTCTGATCAATTGAAGAAGAAGAAGAAGAAGAAGCAAAAATCTCTATCTTCTTCTCTATCTCCCTGAAGAAAAAGGGGCTGAAAAAGCCATGGCTCCATTCAGGACGAGCTTGAAGTTGAGGTTGAGCTTGTGTGTGATTGTGATATCAGTTTTTACAGTTCCATTGGAAGTGTTTGGGAATTCAGAAGGAGACGCACTCTACGCTCTGCGTCGGAAATTGTCGGATCCAGACAACGTGCTGCAGAGCTGGGATTCCAACCTCGTCAATCCTTGCACCTGGTTTCACATCACCTGCAATCAAGACAACCGCGTCACCCGCGTGTATTCACTTTTTCTCTTTCTCTGTCTTGTTTATCGTATATGATTTGTGGAAATTTTTTGAAGTTGTTTGGCTTTCTATAATTGCAGTTTCTGGGAGGTAAATATGTCTGAAATTTCATGGATTAGGAGGATCTTGGAAGCTAATCTAGTGTTTGGTTGAACTAAAAACTGTTATTTAAGTTTTCTGCAATCTAGATATCAGCATATAGTGGCGTAATTGATGTTTGCACATCTCACACACACACACATATATATATGGGAAATTCTATAATATGCCCAATTAGGACGTTTGTGGTCTTTGGTTATATTCTATTGTGGCAATGTTAATTATGACTCATTGTGATGTTCATAATGACTATTATGTTTTGTTATGACATTTTTTTTTAGTTGTGACAGAAAATGATTTAGGCATGACATTTGTGGTAACTTGCATATGTTACACATCTTTTGAGTATATGTAACTTGCATATATGTGTGTGTGTATAAATATATGTATATACTATAGCAGTGCATCGAAATTTTGGCGATTTGATTAATGAAGATGTGTTGAATTTGAAAACTGTTACTGGTTATTTGCTATATAGACATTACTGTTCTGAGTTGTGCGCTTTATGTAATAGAATAGCGACACTAGTTGACAACTCTGCCCATTTTGTTTTCATTTCATTGATTTTTTAGAGAAAATTTGAAATGGAAGAAAATAGATGTTTAGAGATTCATATTTTATAGAATCATCAAGAGAGCACTGTCCATGTCTTCAAAATAGTTATGGTTGTTGAGAATTTGGTGTTTGGAAGAATTTGGAACTCGAGCTTAATTGGAGGAACCTCCTATCAGTGGTGACAAATTAGTTCTAGAACCTCAATTTTGCTATTTAGAGCAAGGATCGAGTTAGAAACATATTCCTATCAAGAAAGAATTGCCAAGAAACAAAAGATATTTTGTAACAACAATCAAATTATAGGAAAAAATAGATCATATTTATTCTAGTACTACGTAATTATATAATATTTATTTATATTTACACAAAAACAATTTGCGGTTGACGCCAATATCCATTACTTATTCATAGTTTAACATATAGATTACAGTTCAACAACAAAAATATATTTCTTACTGTATATTAATATATTTATATAAAATATATAAACACTCCCAACCTTGGACTCTTCTCTGTGCCCTTTTCCCTTACGCCCACTTCCGCTTCTGCTTTGTGCAACTAAGTTAAAGGGTTATTTTTCATCATTATATATTGAAAGATATCTAAGTAAGTTCAAAATAAGATTTCATAGCATTAAAAGATAAGAACAATACGCTTCCATTGTAGTCTGGAGGATATTTATAATACTTTAGTGATTGTGCTTATGTTGTGTTTATCCATAAGTATTGTGTAATTCATGACTAATAAGTGAACTATTGGATGACATGCAATATTCTCTGGCTTCAATATTTTGAATTGTCCAAAAAATTGTCAATATTTTGAATATAGTGGGTGTTTGGGTTGCTAATTCATTAATATGACATTTTGAAATCTGTCCGTTTCTGTTTGATCTCTTGGGGAACATGTGTGGATTTACCAAGTTTTGAATTTTGGTATTTCAACTTTAGATACTTCCTCCTCCTCTATATCTACAGGTGAAATTGCTACTTATTTGCTCTTCTAAACATTACAATGTAGAATCCACAAGCCTGAAGTAGTTATTGCCAATGTGTCTCTTACCCATCATGTTTTTTTCTGCAGGGATCTGGGCAATTCAAACTTGTCAGGTCATCTTGTTCCTGAACTTGGAAAGCTTGAGCATCTGCAATATCTGTAAGTATATTTAGTTTCTTGCTTTGTTTACTTGCCAATAATGGATGAATTGTCTGTTGTTTAAGTCCTAGCTTTAGGTGAGCAGTTTCCTATCTAATCAGTAATTGGTTACAGTGCCCTTGATAGTTCTTTGTGAGTTAATGCATGTACTAAAACCTATTGGAAACTTGCTGTGGATGCAGGGAGCTTTACAAAAATAACATTCAAGGTACAATCCCTGTTGAGCTAGGTAACTTGAGGAGCCTAATCAGCTTGGATTTGTACAACAACAACATCTCAGGGATCATTCCTCCTTCATTGGGGAAGTTGGAATCTCTAGTGTTCTTGTGAGTATGACCTTATCATCTTGTTAACTATTTATGCCTGATTAGACTGGCCCAATCAGCATGTTCTCCAGGCCATCTCCTTGGGTTTTTGTTGGGATAATTTGATCTCAATCCCTCATTATCCTTCTTGAATCCTGGGATGGTTAGTTGATTCATTTTGCGATCCAAGAACAAGTATTCTCAATTATGTAGAAAAAGCATGGTGTAATTTGGTAATCTTTTGTTTAATCTATGGTGTTTCTGGAGTTTCCATTTTGTTTGGCACTTGATATATTGTCTTTTAAAATTAAAGACTCTCCCTCTCTCTCTCTCTCTCTCTCTCTCTCACACACACACACACACACACACACACACACACAAACACAAACAGTTTGATGCCATCGTGCTTGCATACACTGCCATATGTACCTGTGAACCCATGTCCTAATTCCTCATTTTTACTTGGCAGGCGTCTTAATGATAATCAGTTAACCGGGAAAATCCCAAGGGAGCTCACTGGTATTTCCAGCTTGAAAGTTGTGTAAGTAAAGAACCTAGTGTTCAAATTATGAGTACTATATTCATTGTGAGTCATTGGTGACAAGAACATCTGAATGATTTTGCAGAGATGTCTCAAGCAACAACTTGTGTGGAACAATTCCTACTACGGGTTCATTTGAGCACATCCCATTAAACAAGTAAGGTTTCTTTGATTTGTATACTGTTGTAATTTATTTTTTCAGTTAGTTTCTTAGATTCTTTTGTATCCAATTCAAATTGATAGGTTGTTGGAATACGTACCTCCTATCTTTCGCCATTCATAAACTCAGCAAACTAGATACAGTCACCTTCTTTTTAACCTAAATTATTCAGTTCTTCATATGTTAAACATTCAACCTTGCATGACATTGCTAGGTTTGGGATGCAAGTTTGGGGCTAAAATAGCCAATAAAGACAAAAAATGTTAAAATAGCTAATAAGACAAACTGTCACATTCAAAGCATAATCATTTAATTTGTTCTCTCACAACCATCAAATCAACTACAAAAAAAGACAACTATCATCCCGAACACAATTTTTTTGGCCAAGCTAAAAGAGCCAAAACGCTAACTAAAATAGCCAAGTTTAATGACAAGGATTGTTACAACTCACTTCATACCCAAAAAGTGACATTGGACATGGAACAAGCCTAAGCATTTAGTTATGAATTTTATACATAAGCCAGTTTTTTAGATAATTGGATAAGTTCAGTGGGAATATTGGCAATTTTATTCAATTCAAACTGGTACGTCGCACCTGTTTGCATGCAATATTTATTTACATTGGTAAACTGGTAATTATCTGTATTGGAGTGTTAAAAGCCTGATACAAACTGGCCAGTTTTCAATGAACCCGCTGATATTTAGAACCATGTGGTGATGTGTGCTTTAATAAAAGGTTTTAAGGGATGTCTCTTGGAATTTGTTGGAGATTATATATTTTTTTGAAACCTGATGTCTTTATTTGTGCTTTGGCTCATCATATTAGACCAATTACGATTCTGTGCTTTGTGAGAGTATGTCAGTAAATTTGAAGAATACAAATTTAAAAATTAACCACTAGGGTTATAGATTAGTAGCCATAGCCTGTGTACCTCACTAGGAATATGAAAAAAAGAATACGTTCATTTTGTACCCAAAAAAAAAGAAAAGAAAAGAAAAATGAAAATCATCTTTTTGCATATTTTCTGTTTGTAGATGTTTCTTTGTCAATTGAAGTCTACATACTGAGTAATCTAAAATTGACTAAAATATGAAAAAAGTTCACTAAAGTCAAAAATAAACCTGTTTAAAAACAAAATTTGAAAAATCAAACCAAATAGAGCATTGCCATTTTGGCACCAACCATTATAGATCCTCTCATATGAGAATGGGGCACCTGCCATTACTTCTATTGCCAAATGGATTCATGACTCGTATGATAAAATGGTATATCTATAGATCAGAGAGATTTATATCTAACTTAGATGAGAACATAGAGAAAATCATAGCATCCAGAAGCTTTGGGGAGAAACAGAGTATTCTATCTTCTTCTTCTTCTTCTTCTTCTTCTTCTGTTTTTTTTTATTTATTTGTTTGAGATTCAGTGGTTTTGCATGGAGATGATGCTTTACTTTCATAATGTTTTCGTTTTGTTTTTTCCCGAGAGTTTATTGGACATAAATTCCCTACTGGTCCCACTTTTTCCTGCCTGCCATAATTTGACCTGGCACTTTTATTTTTTAATGTAGCTTCGAGAACAATCCTCGACTGGAAGGTCCAGAGTTGCAGGGTCTTGCGAGTTACGATACAAATTGCTCATGAAAAAACGGGTGATCAGGTGCAGCAACTTGCAACTGTTCCCTCAGTGTTAATTTGGTGTTTTTATTCCCTAAAAATGTTGGTGTTTTGTTGTTCTAAAAAGTTGTTCTGAGTCTGGAGATTCTAGTCCTTGATGAAATGTATTATTGGGCTCTAGGGTTGTGAACACAGTTTATCAAGATATAATTATCTGTAAAATTGTTACACTGTCATCAACTGTAACTGTACTTTTGGGTAATGTAAGTGTAGGTATATGTACTGAAATACGATGATGGATAACATGAGATATGTTATTGAAAATGATTGAGGACTCGAGACATCTCTCTGCATGATGAGGTGGGTCAAAGTGGGGTATATCAATGGTTTCCCTTTCTTCTCAAATTTTGCTTGTTAGAATTGGATGAAGATTTGTGTGAGATCAAATCTTGCACCACCAATGTGAAATCGGAGTGAAATTCAGATAGGATTTGAATATGTGATTTTCTTAGCTGTACCCAAACAGAGCCTAGAAGGTTGAAACCACTGTAGGGCACCGGAGGTGTGGTTGAGTCTGCAACAACAGGAAAGGTGTGGAGGGGTGAAATTTTGAAAAAAAAATTCAAGAAAGTTTTCATTTTTTTATTTGAAAAACAAAAATACAACCAACCATCTATTACTTACTCCACCACTAAGGGATAAAATTCCACAATGAGAATTATTGGAGAATAGAATACTTTATTGACTTGGGCAGTCACCATCTATGACCTAGTCAATTTTTTTGAACATTTAAAGTTATGGGTGGAGGAGAGACATCATTGTGTGTAAACAGCTACATTCAAACGAAACAGGAATTTTTCCACCCTATCTATGCAATTCAAATGAAATGAAACACAAAAGCTTTCAAACGAAAACTAAAAACAAAAACAAAGAAACAAGAAAAAAGAAAAACAACAAATTAATGTTTATAAAAGGATATCATCCTATCTATGAATGAGAAGACCAACCATTTGGATGTTTTAAACTACACACAAACAAAGAAAATTGGCCAAATCAAACCAACAAATCAATTTATGTCATTAACACCACACCAGCACACCCACCCACCCCTCCTCAAACCATTTAATGTATCGTGTAGTAGTATCAAATGATAAAAGAGTTTGGAGAATTGTTTAATATTGAGATTGAAATAAAAGTACATTAAAAATAGATGAAAATGTTAAAAAGATACATTGTGGTGGTATTTGGGAAGGATTTCTTGGGCTAAGTTAGCCATGTAAGGACAAAAAAGTTGATTTTAGTCACATGGAGACAAAAACTTCATAATCGCTTGCCACCAACCATTGTCAAGGTAAATTTACAAATCTACCCCCACATAAGAGAGGGGCATCACCACAAAAGCTTCACAGTCACTTCCCAAAAAACACCTATTTCCAAAAAAATACACAGGACGTTGAAAAAAAAAAAATTAAAAACGTTTTTTTGGTTTTTGTTAAAATATTTTATAAAAATAAATTTAAACTCTATTTATAAAAATATTTGTAAATATTTTAAAAAATTTTTATTATGTATTTGGTTATGATTTGAGTGTAGAGATGTGAAAGTAATATGGAGTTTCGAGTTATGTGTTTGGTTATGAGTTTTAAAAATAATTTACTAATTGAATTTTATTTTATGTGTTTGATTATGATTTGAGTGTAGAGTTGTTTTTAAATTTAAAATATTAACATTTTAAATTATTTAAATTTTTTGAATATTTAAAGTATTCAAATTTTTTGTTAAAATAAATTTTTAAATATTTAAATTATTTAAATTTTAACCATTTAAGTTTTTTGAATATTTATTTTCATTTTTTGCTTATTAAATTTTTTAGATTATTTACATTATTTAAATATTTAAAATAAAATTAAAATTAAAATTAAATATTTAAAATTAAATTATTTAAAATACACAGGACAATAACATAAAACTTCACTTTTTATCATTTCACAGAAAATGAAAAAAAATAAATTAAAAAACACATGAAAAAATCATTTGTAAAAAAAAAATTAAAATACATAAATTATTTAAAAAAAATACGCCTCATTCAAAAATATTTTAAAATATTTAAAAAATTACAAAAACATAAATTCAAAAAAAAATTAAAAAAATCATTTGGGTTAAGGTTAAAAAAATATTAATAAAAATAAAAAACACATGAAAAAACCATTTGCAAAAAAAATAAAAAAAGACCTTAAAATATACAGGACAATTATTTAAAACTTCACTTTTTATCATTTTACAGAAAATTTAAAAAAAAAAAATTAAAATCAACATAAAAAAACACATGAAAAAACCAAGACAAAAAAAAAAAAAAAAAAAAAAAAAATAATGTAATAAAAAAAACAAATATTAAAATGACCAAAAAAAACCATTTAGGTCAACAATTCCATAGCACAGCCGCCGAAATAAAAATAAAATTTAAAAAAAAAAAAAGAAGGGAAAGCGAGTGGTGACATCACAGTTGGACAAAATTAGTTGCAGGGACAGTTTAGTAATATTATATATGGACATCTCACCAAAAAGTTAAAAAGTTAAAAAAGTCAAAAAGTCCTTCCCAAACCAGACTTTTTAGCCCTAAGTTAAAATAGTCAAAAAAACCAACCCACTTCCCAAACGGAGGCTGTATTCAGTTAAGAAGTGTCTCGTGTTTTTTAATTTATTTGTTTTTCTTGTGCTTATGGACGGTTAACACCCTCAAACAACATTTGCATTGCGTGTCTCTTTTATTAATTACACTATAATAATTCATAGCAAAATCTAAATCATGAGGGTACATAACTTTATTCACTAATAAAATCTCGTAACATAATCAAAATAATTCGTAACTAAAAGTTTTCTCATATGATGCTTGTTGATAAATACACCATAATAAATCACAATTAATCCCACCATTTTTATGATATAGTAACATTCTCCCTAACTATAAGTATTAAATTATAAATAATATAATTAAATCATAACTTTAGAAATGTTACATCATAATATAAAATACATCACAATGAATTTACGCAATAAAAATATTAGAAATTTTAAAAATTCTACTAAATATTTTACCAAATATCTATTTTACCAAATATCTTACATGGGTATGAGACTTACATAGAATTTACATTTGTGTGAGTCCCACACCTATATAAAATATTCGATAAAAATTTTAATAAAATTTTTAAGACGTCTAGGATTACACTGTAGACAACGAATTTAGTGTTAATATTTTAAAAATTATTCTTAAAAGCACTTTACTTTGCTTTTTTTTTTTTTTGGAATAGATTATTTTATTTTTTTTTTTTTTTTTTTGCTTTTTATAAAAAATTTAAAAATACAAAAAGATTCGCTTCCCACAATATCCATCATTTCCTCTGTTTTTCCGTCTGTTATTCCCAAAACCGATTTGATGAAGTCCACTCTCCTCAACTTTTCTCTCTCTACATTTTCTTTGTGATCGCAGAGAATCAATCGAAACCCTAGCCATACTCAGACCAAGAGAAGAAGTAGAAGAAGAAGAAGAAAGTTTCTCTTTTCTCTCCCAAAAAAAAGGAGCTGAAAAAGCCATGGCTCGATTGAGCTTGAGCTTGAGATTGTGTGTGATTGTGATATCAGTTTTTACAGTTCCTTTGAAAGTGATTGGGAATTCGGAAGGGGGCGCACTCTACTCGCTCCGGCGGAGCTTGTTGGATCCAGACAACGTGCTCCAGAGTTGGGATCCCAACCTCGTCAATCCTTGCACCTGGTTCCACATCACCTGCAATCAAGCTAACCGCGTCACTCGCGTGTACCCGCTCTCTCTCTCTCTCTCTCTCTCTCTCTCTCTCTCTCTCTCTCTCTCTCTCTCCGTTTATGATTTCTGTGAATATTTTGAGTTTTTTGGCTTTCTATAATTGTTGTTTCTGGTAGGTAGGTAAGGTATATTTCTGGAATTTGATAGGTTAGGAGGGTTTTGGAAGCTAATCACTATGGTCAAAGGTTGAACTGAAACTGTTATTCCACTTACCTGAAATCTAGATAACAGCATATAGTGGGTACAATTAGTTTTGGGGAAATTTCACTTTAGCCTCTTCTGGTTTGGCCCATGTGCAGATTGTCCCTTTATCATTTAGTATGAAATAACCATATAACCCCCTTTGTGCACTGTCAAGCATTCTGTAACGGCAAGTGTGAAACATGTGTCAAATCAGAACATGAGGGCCCTATGTGCCCATTTCCAAATATCGAGTGGTATATTGCACATGAAGAAAACATTGGAGTTAAAGTGAATTTTACCTTCTTAAAAAATGACAAAGTATTCGTGGTTTGCACAATGAGTTTACTTAGTATTTTAGTCTTTTTTGCTTGAGCTATTAACGGACCTGACAGTGCATGCTAGTTCACATACCACAAGGGGTTTATGTGCTTATTTCCAAATGGCAATGGGATTATGTGCACATGTGCTTATTTTCAAAACATATTTAGAGTGCATAATTTCAATTCATAAGAATGCAAAACATCGTTACTATGAAGAGATTCATCACGAAAGTCGTATTGGTTCAATAATCTCTTTAAAGTGTCAGAGAAGTGTTCGATGTTATGAATTTAAAATTTTAATTAAGGCATGTTGAAGAAGTATCATACACGCCTTTTAGGAGCATACACCAAGTGTTGTGTCCGACGTGGGTGTCCCACACAACATGCCTCCTCCATAGAAATGTCTGTGTTTCTTAGGTTTGGGTATTTTAAGTTTCCAAGGACATTTATTTAGCTTATTCTCTTTTCCAAAGCATCATAGATGAGTTTATTGTGATTTTCCTTAGATTTGTGGTATCATTTTATGTCATGTATCTTTCAAAATATGGTCCTTCCAGAAATTTAGTAGCAAGCATGTTAGTCGCATGCAAACTGTTTTTAGTAAGAACACTATGAGAATTGTAAAACATGGTAGGATGATAAAATATTTTGATAAACCTAGATGTTTCACATATTTCACCCCCCTTAGTATGTCTTTTATTTGCAAATTCTACTTTACTATTTGTTGGGATTTCTACCTTTTAAGGGTTACATAATCCACCAATGCACCTACACAATGGAGTCCCTACCCTTAAAACACCTCCCGCGCCGGATGAAGGTGAAATCCAATCTCAAGGTTCTCATACAACTACCTAGAGAATTTACTAGTAACACTAGGTAGCACCTTTTGTCAACTTCATTTTCATTGCATTGAATTTCGGGAGGAAAATCTGAAGTGAAAAGTGAGGTTAAGAGATTCATATTTTACAGATTTGTAGGGAGTGTGGTGGTTCATGTCTTCGAAAATGCTATGGTTCTTCAAAATTTGATGTTTGGAAGAATTTGGAACTCAAGAGTAATTGTTCGTCATTATATCTTGAAAGATATCCATTAATGAAATAGAATAAGATTTCATTGCATGAAAAGATAAGGAGGACATGTTTCCATTTTAGGATATTTAAAATAATTCAGTGATTTTGCTTATGGTTTGTGTTTATGTGTAGGCATTGTGTTATTCATGAATAATAAGGGGATGAATGGATGACATGCTATACTTTCTGGTTCAATATTTTGAATTGATAAAAAAAAAAAAAATGACAATATTTTGAATATAGTGGGTGCTTGGATTGCTAATTCATTAATAATATGTTCTGAATTTTGGCCCTTTTTGTTTGATCTTTTGGGAACAAGGGACCACCTTTGGAATTTTGGTATTTCAAATTTTGATACTTCTCATTTCTTCTTTTTATCTTTCTCTACATGTCAAATGGGTAATTCTTGTTTTCTAATCACTCTGATGTAGAATGCACAAGCCTGAAATAGTTATTGCTGATGCATCTCTTACCCATCATGTTATGCTAACTTCTTTGCAGGGATTTGGGCAATTCAAACTTGTCCGGTCATCTCGTTCCTGAAATTGGAAAGCTTGAGCATCTGCAATATCTGTAAGTATATTCTGTTTCTTGATTTGTTTACTTGCCAACAATGGATGCACTTGAGAGGTCTTTGTGAGTTACTGGAAAACTTTCTGTGGATGCAGGGAGCTTTACAAAAATAACATTCAAGGTACAATCCCTGTTGAGCTAGGTAACTTGAAGAGCCTAATTAGCTTGGATTTGTACAACAACAACATCTCAGGGATCATTCCTCCTGCACTTGGGAAGTTGGAATCTCTAGTGTTCTTGTGAGTATGACCTTATCATTTTGTTTACTCTGTATGCCTGACTAGACTGGCCCAAGCGGTGTGTTCTTCAGGCCATCTCCTTGTTAGGATCAAACACACCCAAAAAAAAATTATCTCACACATATAGAGAATACAATATTTACGTGGTTCGGCCCAATGCCTACATCCACGGACAGAAATGAGAATTTTCACTAAAATGGAGCAAAATACAAATACAGAGGAGGAGATGAAACTCACTCAACTCACAGCTCTCACTCTCCAATTTCTGATATAAAACATCCTCTCCCTCCCGTCTCTATTTATACACAAAAGGAGTAGGTGGGAGAGCCTTCATTCTTGACTTGGGTAGCCTCCATTCTTGACCCTTGCTATGGTTGGTGGCTGCCAAGCTTGACTTGGTTGGTTGCCTTCCCATGTTTTTCATGCATGTGGGTTGGAACAACAAAATCTTCTTGTTCTCCCCAACCTTCGCTTCCAATTCCTTCTCTTTCTCCTCCAAAACCTTCTCAACCGTCAAATTGGGCTGAGAATTATCTAATTAATTCTACAGTTATACTAAAAGGTCTTCTAGCTGTTATATGGCTAATTTTAAGGCTTCTTGTTTTACAGTTAGCTGTTTATTTATCTGAGAAATTTTTAAACTGTAATTTTCTAAAGATCTGCTAGAAGCTAATGATAAAAGAAACTGATATCTTGATATTTGATCTTCTAATTCTTGTATGAGTTCCGTACTAGTTTTGATTTTAAACCTAAGTTTATCTTCTAAGGGCATAAGATTTTGATTTTTTTAAATTTCTTTTATGGACAATATTTCCGTAATATTTTTACTCAGGTTGCTCTCCTTTTATTTTAAAATTCTTTTATTTGGCAAAAACTATTTTTTGGCAATGTTTGTTTTCATTGCATGTACTCCCACCTTGAAGCTAAGTTTCCTTCAACATAGTATATTTTTATTTTCTAAATTTTACCTTTTCCTTTCTGCCTACAATTTGCCCTTCAACGCCTAACCACGGCTAACACGGGCTCTTCAGCTAAGGTCACTCAGTAACAAAATAGAAAGTAGAAGATACTACGAAGGTTCAAAGCGTGTAATATTAATGAGCAAACAAGCATTCCATAAACTTAGTTTTTCCAAAAAGAAAATAATTTTTTAGAATAGAAGAGTTACCCTTTTGAAATATTTAAGGAAAAAGAAAAACTACTCACACTTCATATTAATAAGAAATATACTTACAAAGATTATATTACAGACTCCGAAATTCTGAAAGACTTAGTACACTTAGAGGTTTTTGAGAAGGGTTGGAAATTTTACAATGCAGAGTGAAGGGGTATTTTTCATTCTGCCTCTTTCGTTGGCAAGCATGCCAATTTATACAACACTAAAAGAAGAAAAAACAAAACTCAAAAAGTTTTGCCCAACATTTCACGTCTAAAACTTTCCCAAGGGTCAAAACCTATGCTGGCCTAGACTTAGGCTTTTTGAAAACTAAGTAAAGACAAGGCTATATATGTATACAATTATATGCCTCTTTTGACGATATTTCTACATATAAAAACAAATAGAGGGTTTGGATATTGATGTTGGGTACTGCTTTGGGCCTCATCGCACATCATTCAATCCTCCCTTTTTGACAAAATTTTGACACTATAATTTATTACAGGACACGTATAAGGATTTTCACAGCTTTTCTTTAATAAAGCAGGATAGGGTTTATCTGCTTTATCAAAGTAATAAGTGAAGGAAAATCCTTATCACTGACAGACTCAGATAATTACAGACAAATATCTACAGAATTTTTGTCTTTTTTTGGTGTGCGCTTTGTCTGATAATTGAAGGGAAGCCTTATCTTCTACAAATTTTGTCTTCTTTTGCTGGAGTATCAATTATTGATGTTGACGCTTGGTGGCTGATTCTTCAAAGCGGATTCCTTGTGGAATCTTTATTTCATGTAAATATTTTGTGAAAGTGTCATTCATGTGTTATTTTTATTTGTTTATTTATCACAAGGCTATTAATGATGTGTTGTCCCGTGTTGGAGTTGGAGGTGGATGATGGGCAGCAAAAGTAGGGCATTAGACATGACATAATGTTCATGTTCAAAAAAAAAAAAAACAAAACAAAGGCATGACATGTGTTTGTAATTCTTGTTAAATTATTTATTTGACCATTTAAGATTTTTTTTAATTTTAATTTTGTTGATTTGTGTATTATTTACTTTTATTACACTATTCTTATTTTCTAAGGCTTCGTTCATTTGCTGGAAGCTTAATAGAATTGAGAATTTTTTTTATTATTTTATCATCTACGTACAAAAATCACTACCTAACAACATTTTTTTTTTTTTGATTCAATGGAAAGATAACAAAAGCAACAGTAACAAAGAACAATGGGCTAAACAAGCTTAAGCCCTTTCACAAGATAAACCAACTATATCTGCAACAAGCAGATTAGCAATTTCAGGAGGGGGGTTGTCCAGCACTACCTGATTATCTCCATGAGACACTCTTATATTTGCTAGTCTATCAGCACATTGGTTTCCTTCGCGGAGGATGTGGCGAACCGCACAGTTGCACCTGTGCATTAGGAATTTGATGTCCTCTAGAAGTGCTCGGTAGGGGTAGCTGCTAGGTGTAGTAGAATTGATGTGGATCACCACTTGTTCTGCATCAGTTTCAATCAAAACATCTCTCATACTTTTCTCCAAAATGATGGTGAGACCTCTATATATGCCCCAAAGTTTAGCTTCCTCACTCGTGGCTGATTCCAATTTCCCATGAAATCCAAAGATCCAGGTTCCGCGAGCATCTCTGCACAAACCACCATAACCAGCAGGACCAGGGTTGCCTTTGGAGCATCCATTGGTGTTGAGCTTGATTTTTCCTGCACAAAGAGGGCACCAATTAGTTTTAAAGTGTAAGTAATCACCTGTGAAATGGTCTGTGTGGAAGGCATAATGTATTTCTACAGCTTCATGTTGAATCTGTCGCACTAATTCCTGGGTATGGATGGCCTCCTGATTGAACACCACATTGTTTCTAGCTTTCCATAATCGCCACAAGGTCACAACAAAGACAGTATCCCAGGGGATATTAAAACACTCTCTGTTTTTGCTTTTTAAAATATGCTGGAGCCAAGTGTCCAAGGAACTGAGAGTACTGGGAGCTCTCCAACTGTGATAGGTTAGTGTCTCCCATACTTCTGCAGATTGGTGACACTCTCGTAACAAGTGGTTCAGGTCCTCGCAATAGAGCTGACAACGAGGGCATGTGTCATCGGTGGTAAGGCCCCTAATCTTTCTTTGGTGATTGGTGAGAACTTTGTTAAGCATCAGCAACCAAATAAACCCCTTCAGTTTTTGGGGAATTTTGAGTTTCCAGATCCAGTGCCAGATAACTGGGCCAGTGTCTAGAGACGAGACTTGATTAGCAACTAACTTATAGGCAGCCCCAACAATAAAACCACCAGTAGAGGAGCCAATCCAGTATGGGTTATCCTCTAGCTCCACAAATTGTGGAAGGTGGATCTGTTGGATTTGAGGTTGCGAAAGTTGTGGCAGAACATTAGCAGCCCCTTCCATATCCCATTCACCTTCCTCATTGATTATAGCAGCAACAACAACATCCTCTGTGATATGTGGACCTGGAAAGGTAGAAGCAAGAGGCCCATTTCCACACCACCAATCTTTCCAAAATGAAATGGATTTGCCATTACCCACTGACCATTTAGTTCCCTTAGCCAGAATGGCTCTAGTCTTCATGATGCTCCTCCAAGTATGAGATGCATTTGTGGTAGAAGGCCAATTGGAGAAAGTGTGCTTGTGTAAGTATTTGCCCTTGAGGATTTTGGTCTAGGAAGCATCCTTGTCAGAGTTTAGCTTCCATCCCAATTTAGCTAAGAGTGCAACATTCTGATCTTCTGCTCTTCTAAGGCCTAGACCTTTATCTTATTTGGCTTTACATACTTGTTTCCAATTGACCAAATGGACTTTTTTCCTTCCTTCTTGATCACCCCATAGGAAATTTCTATTTAGTTTGTCAATGTGTTTGCAAATGCTTTGGGGAAGTTTAGTGGTTTGCATAAGGTAGGTAGGTATGGAAGATGAAACAGCCTGAATAACAGTAGCTCTGCCGGCTAAAGATAGAGCTTTGGCTTTCCAAGAGGATAGCTTTCTCTGAATTTTTTCAATGACACCATTAAAAATGTTTTTGCTGACCCTACTGTGGATAAGAGGCACTCCAAGATATCTACCAAGGTCTTGAGTTAAGCTGATATTACACAAAGAGTTGAGCTCGTTGGCTAAATTCCTATGGATATTGGGGGAGATATACATTTTGGATTTTTGGAGGTTGATTCTTTGCCTTGAAATGCAGCAAAATTCATTCATGGTTTTCAAGATTGTCTCACAGTTAATTTGATCAGCTTTGGCAAATAGGAGGAGATCATCCGCAAAAAATAGATGGGAGATTGGTGGGCTGCTTTGGAAGCTTTCAGTCCTATCCATTTTCCTGTATCCACCTGCACTCTGATCATATTAGATAATCTCTCCATGCAAAGAACGAACAAATATGGTGAAAGAGGGTCACCTTGTCTAAGACCACGACCAGGGTTGAAATTTTCCATGGTTTCACCGTTCCATAAGATAGAAAAGTTCACAGAGGACACATAAGACATTATGAGATCAATCCAATGTTGGTTAAGATTGAATTCTTCAAGGGTAGCTTTCAAAAAAGGTTAGGACATTCTATCATAAGCCTTTTCTAGATCGATCTTGATAATAATGCTACCATGTTTACCTTTTTTATGACGTAAAGTATGGATCAACTCTTGAGTGATGATGATATTGTCATGGGTTGATCTACCGAGGATAAAGCTGCTTTGGTTAGGGCTGACAAGATCATTGATGAGAGGCCGAATGCGATTGACTAAGATTTTAGACAAGATTTTATACAAAACATTGCAGAGGCTAATAGAGTGGAATTGTGTGATATTCTCAGGAATTTCAAGTTTGGGGATGAGTGCAATAAGAATGTGGTTCACAACAGGAGGTATAAGTTTAGAGTGGAAACGGTTCTTGATAAAATCACAGACATCACTCCCAATCAAATCCCAAATTTCTGGTAGAAAATGGCTTGAAAGCCATCTTTTCCAGGAGCCTTGAAAGCACTAATGTTCTTGACAGCAGTCCAAATTTCCTCATTAGTAATATTTCTCAACAGAAGGTTATTCTTATCATGCGAAAATTTATGAGTAGAAATATTACACCAATGATCTAAGACAGTCACAGGATCATTATTGAATAAGGTCATGAAATAGCTTTGAATGTGACTACGGACTAAGAGTGGGTTATCAATTCGCACACCTTGGTCATTTTTCAGAGAGTCAATCCTTAATTTCTTTCTTCTAGTTATGGTAGAGACATGAAAAAATTTAGTGTTCCTCTCTCCTTGAGTGATCCAATTAGCTCTAGGTTTTTGAAACCAAAGAATTTCTTCTTGAAAAAAAATTATATTATACTGATTAATAAGATCTTTTTCCAAATGAAGGAGGTTATGAGAAGGGAAAGTAGTGGAATATTGAGGTTTTTGGATCCCCTCAATTCGAGATAAGAGCCACCTTTTTCCTTTTAAAAATATTCCCAAAAACATCTTTATTCCAAGTAAGAGAATTAGTGGCAACAGAAAACAGGTTGTCCTGAATGGAAGATGCATGATTCCAAGAAGACTTAACAATATCCTTATGGCCCCGTTTGGTAGAGCTGTGGAAAAGTGATTATAGCTTATAGCTTATAACTATGAACATAAGCTGATTTTTGACATATAAATTAAACTTCTCCTCCCCCACTCAAAGAATAAGTTGATTTTTGGCTTACAAAAAGCTATAAGTTGTATTGTTAAGCTGAACCAAACACATCAAAATAGCTTAAATTAAGCTAAAAACTGAAATAAACTAGAAATAAGCCCAACCAAACAGGGCCTATATATAGAATGAGATAACCAAGCAGCTTCAAAACGAAAAGGACGATTAACAGGGTTGAGTTTGGTTATACCTTCAGTGTAGACCATAAGGGGTGAATGATCCGAATAAGTCCGAGGTAAGTTTCTGACTGCTCCTTCGGGAAATGTGGTTCTCCATTCCGCATTGCAGAGAGCACGATCTAATCTTTCCATAGTGTTAGCCATACCTTGCCTGTTTTTGGACCAAGTGAATTTCGAGCCTGTGCAACCAAGATCCATAAGTCCACAGCGGTTGATATTGTCAAGAAACTTTCTGCATCTGTAGTTTTGCCTATTTTGTGAGAAGCTTATTCGTTCATTCTGACCCATGATGTCATTGAAATTGCCCGCGACAAGCCAAGGGCTACCTACGGTGTTTGCAGAGTTTTCCTGCTCATTCCATAGGGTTTGATGCATGCCAATATTTGGGCTAGCATAAACAGTAGCTAGGACCCAATCTTCATAATTCTCTCTTTTCACAATGGCTTGGATGACTTGGGAATTGGCAACATGCGCGCTAACAGATACTTGTGAGGGGTCCCAAATTAGCCATATACCTCCAACTCGCCCAACAGGATCTACAATGGTAGAGGTAGTAAACCCCAAGTGATTGAAGAAAAGTCCCATAGAGCTAAAAAAAACTTTTGTTTCAAACAGAGCCACAACATTAGGGTGACGAAGTCTAACAAGTTCTCGAAAGTTTCTTCTGAAGATTTTGTTGCCGGCTCCCCGACAGTTCCACAGCATAACATTCATTGATGAACGATTAGGAATGATGGGTAGCGGATCTGTGCTAGCCAGACCAAGATATTTATGCACTATCTTTTTGGATAGCTCTGATGGCCTTAGAGCTGCCATCTGTGTTGCCTGCAGAAGTCTTCATCCCACGCTCACCCACTTGGGCTCGATATTCAGCCTTATCTCTTCTATCCACCACTCGATGTTTACTAGGTGAATGGCTATGCTCTTTGGTTCGAGGTATAATCCCATCGAGCTATGCTGCATCCTGGTAATTTGAGCTACTGGAGTCTTCGAGTCCTCGCTGGTGCTGGAGTGGCTGGAGGTGCTCATTATGGATATCAGGTGGTTTTTGCTTTAGATCAAAGGTGGCAGTGGAATTGTCTAACAACATGTTTGAAGCTTAAGACAAACCACACACATGAGTGAATTGTTTTGTAAAATACCTAAAAAGTATGGAGGATGAGAGGTGATTTAGGCAATCTAGGCTTCTACTTTCAAGCCCTTCGGCTCGTTTGGAGAGTTGAGGTTTGGGCTTTTTTTGACTAATAGTTACAAAAAAATAAAATAATTTTTTTAACTCAATAAGGCAAAATATCACATTTAATCCATAATTATTACATTCTTTTTTTCACAAAAAGTCAAAAAAACCCAAAAAATTCTTCTCAAACGAAATTTTTTAGCCCCAGACTAAAAAAGTCAAAAAATAAAAAAGCCAACCCACTTCCCAAATGAACTTGTTTCTTCTCCTTAACAGAATTCTCTATCAGCTGTGATTGATTTGGAACTTCCTCTTGCTCAACAATAGGGTTTTCAAATTTTTGTAGTGAATTTACATGCTTCTATCATGTAGTGTTTTAAATCTTTCTACACCTCCTATAAAAAGAAGTAATATTTTAAAAAATTATTCATAATTTTGAAATATCATAGTGGCATTAGCACTCGGCCAACAATTTGATTTTGTTTTTCGCTTAGCAAAGTAAAGTGAGCCAAATTGTCTCTATTTAGGAGTAGTATAAAAAATTAGGCGTTGGCTTCTATCCAGTCCTTAATCGGATTGGACCGTCCTTAATCGGACTGGACCGTGCTGTTGGGCCCGTGAGGGCCCATCACGGGTCCCGTTTTGATAATCTGAACCGTTCAATGTGTAGAACTCGTCGAGTATTATAAGTCTGTAAAAAATCACGTTAATCGGATATCGGTAGCTATGTGATCAAATCAGATTTTTGTCAACTGTTAATTTATTTACCGTCTATTTTTTTTATACAAAACTGATTTGATCACATAGCTACCGATATCCGATTACCGTGATTTTTTATAGGCTTATAGTACTCGACGAGTTCTACACATTCAACAATTCAGGTTATCAAAACGGGACCCGTGGTGGGTCTCCACAGGCCCAACAACATGGTCCAGTCCGATTCAATCCGATTAAGGACTGGACAAAAGCCAAGCCCAAAAAATTATTACGGGGAATCCTAGTCTATCTACACATCATCATAATCTTATGTATTTATTATTTATATTTTTTATAAACAAAAAGATATGTAAATAAGCTAATCCACATATACTGTTATAAAGAATTATTCCTCAGCACTACACAACAATTTGCAGGACACTACACCTACATTAGGATTGAAACTAAGGTCCCACTACGTGCTCTGGGCACAAAAGAGTAGGCTTAACCTCACAAAGTGGTAATATATACTAAAATCTAAATGAAAAAGGTTAGAAATCTTAAAAATTCTATCGAATTTTTTACAAAATGTATCACATAGGCGTGAAACCCATACAATGTGAGTTCCATGTAGATCACACCCTCATGTAAGACATTTGATAAAATTTTTAATAGAACTTTTAGAATTTCTAATATTACTCAACCCGAATATACCCACATAAATAACTACCAGCTGATCTATTATGATGGTTTTTGAATTATTAAGTAATTAGGATTGAGAGAATTTGAGGGGATCTTCCACCATGGGTTTCGATTCGATAATCTGAACAATTTATTTTGTAAAACGGTTTATAGATTATTTTTTTTAGACAAACAAAATAAAATAAAGAAATTAAAATTGACTAATTGAGTAAATTTTTTCATAAATAATATACAATAAAATGTCTAGGAAGCACGGAGGCAACACCGTCAAGGGCCGGCCAGGACGGAGGCAAGAAGAAGAGACCGGCGGAATAGGCGAAGAAGTGAGGTCGAGTGGTGGCCGGCTGCAGAAAAGAAAACAAAGCTGTGGTCGAGTAGTGACCGGCTGCAGAAAAGAAAACAAAGCTGTTGGTGTTGGTTTGTTTGTTTGTTTTTTTTTTTTTTTTTTTTTTTTTTTTTTTTTTTTTTTTTTTTTTTTTTTTTTTTTTGTGTAAAATGGTGATCGGGGTGAACCCCCATAAATAAAATAAATTTGGTGTGCAGTTCTGCCGCTTCTTCATTCGTCCTTTTTTTTTTTTATATATATATATATTTTTTTTTTGGTGGAAAAGAAGAATAATAATAAGAAATAAAATGAAGTGGGGGATAAAGGTGAAGAAAAAGTTCGGAAGGTTAAAGTAATAAAAAATAAAATAAGGGAAAGAAGGTGATGGGTGTGTGGTTCGTGTCCTTTTGTCAAAAGAGGGAATAAAATAAATATAAAAAACTATAAGTGGGGAACAAGAGTGCATGGAAAGAAGGAAATAAAAGAAAAAAAAATAAATAAATAAAGAAATGGAGTGGGTGGAGTGCACGTGTATCTGCAAGCAACGGGTACTCAATTCCAGCTATCAACCCTTTCCTCAATATTATATGTGGAGGTTCCAAATAGCGCATGCCAATCAAAGACATAACCCTGTCAAAGTGATAAACTTCCGGAACATGATCAGGGCACAAACGACCATGCTCTTTTAGAGTCACTGCCTCAAAGTAAGCGCACTCCTTTGTCATCGGCCATGATTCCCCTATGCAACGTATGTATGGGAGAGCCTGTTTGGCGACGAGCGAACCGGAGGGGCTGGAAACAATATAGACGAAGTTGAGATTTCCATCGCCGACCTCTTTGATTTGGAGGTCATCGAGTTCGTTGCCGAGCTTAGACGACAGAGATGGAGTGGCCTTTATGTACTCCACCAAAGACTTCTCGTCCAGTGGCCAGAACCCTTCCGACGCCATTGTCGGCTAAGCTTTGTGGTGTTCATACCTCATATTGTCAAATCCAGAAGACGGCATAAGAACAGAGGGAGGAACAATGACAAAGGAAGAATATTTTCTGGTATGTGTTTGAAAATTCTAGCGAACTAGGTTGAGGTCCGGCGGGCGGCCAAGGCGAGGTTGCCGCCCGCCGGTGAAGCGGGAAATACTGAGGTCTTAACCTTGCTCTGATACCATGTTAAAAAATACTGTATTATTGCTTGATATCTGATTGTTATTCATTTTCTGTATTACAAATCAGAGTGGCATTATATAGGAGAGGGTTTGGGTAGTAGGTGTAATGTAGTGGAGGTGGTAGGTGAAGTGGGTGCTAGTGGAGATGGTAGGTGGAGGAGTAAATTGGTAAATTCTAACAAACCCACATGCATGAAAAACGTGGGAAGGCAACCAACCGAGTCAAGCTTGGCAGCCACCAACCATAGCAAGGGTCAAGAATGGAGGCTACCCAAGTCAAGATTGAAGGCTCTCCCACCTACTCCTTTTGTGTATAAATAGAGACGGGAGGGAGAGGATGTTTTATATCAGAAATTGGAGAGCGAGAGCTGTGAGTTGAGTGAGTTTCATCTCCTCCTCTGTATTTGTATTTTGATCCTAACAGTTCGGCCCAATGCCTACATCCACGGACAGAAATGAGAATTTTCACTAAAATGGAGATAAGGAGAAGAGTAGCTGGCAGCAAGCTATGCAAGAAGAGATGCAATCCTTGCAGAAGAATCTGACTTATGATTTGGTGAAACTTTCCCAGGGTCGAAAAGCATTGCAGAACAAATGGGTGTTCAAGTTGAAGAAAGATGGCAGCAGAAAGCTAGTCAAGTATAAGGCTCGATTGGTTGTCAAAGGTTTTGGGCAAAAGAAAGGTATTGATTTTGATGAAATCTTCTCGCCAGTTGTGAAAATGACATCCATTCGAGTAGTTTTAGGACTAGCAGCTAGTTTGAATTTGGAACTTGAACAAATGGATGTGAAGACAGCATTTCTCCATGGTGATCTGAAGGACGTGTTGTTCCAACCCACATGCATGAAAAACGTGGGTAGGCAACCAACCAAGTCAAGCTTGGCAGCCACCAACCCACATGCATAAAAAACGTGGGAAGGCAACCAACCAAGTCAAGCTTGGCAGCCACCAACCCACATGCATGAAAAACGTGGGAAGGCAACCAACCAAGTCAACCTTGACAGCCACCAACCATAGCAAGGGTCAAGAATGGAGGCTACCCAAGTCAAGAATGAAGGCTCTCCCACCTACTCCTTTTGTGTATAAATAGAGACGGGAGGGAGAGGATGTTTTATATCAGAAATTGGAGAGTGAGAGCTGTGAGTTGAGTGAGTTTCATCTCCTCCTCTGTATTTGTATTTTGCTCCATTTTAGTGAAAATTCTCATTTCTGTCCGTGGATGTAGGCATTGGGCCGAACCACGTAAATATTGTGTTCTCTGTGTGTGTGAGATAATTTTTTTTTGGGTGTGTTTGATCCTAACAAGTGGTATCAGAGCCAGTGTTGTATGTTTTTCGAAAAAACAGAGTGTTCCAAAAACTTACCCAGAAATCAAAGTGGTAGAAATCTACTTTTGATCACACCACATTGAAGTACTCGACGAGACGAGCACAAAGGTGAAAACCGCGTTAAAAACAGAGATCGGAAGGCCTCTCACGCGCCACACGCGCCTGTGACGCCGTTCCCACGCGCCGCACGCGCTTTCAGAGGAAGAAGACGCGTGAGTTCACGCGCAGACACGCGCGCGCACCAAGCCACCCGAGCCGGAGCCGAGTTGACCAAGCCGAGTCAGAGCGTTGACCGAGCCGCTGACGTCAGGCTGACGTCAGCAGAATCGGAGGAATAATCTGGTGCTTCTCAGGCGCACCAGACTCTGCCGATCTGAACCGTTAAAATTGTTTTGGCTTTATCTAACCCATCTGAGGTTCGATTTGGGTGAACCAATAGTGTTTTCAAACTATTTGGAATATTTCGGACACATCCGTATGGTCAGATTTTGTAAATAAGCTTTCAAAAATTTGCCGTCTTTCTTTTGACAATCCGAAGTGTTTTTCCGGCTAATTTGACCAGTCCGGACTCCACAGCAAAACTTGTTTTTCAGCCAAAGATCATTTTTGTATGATGGAGGAATCAACGTCGACTTCAGGTTCCATGATAAAGTTAAATGCTTCCAATTATGCCATTTGAAAGCCCAGAATGGAAGATGTTTTGTATTGCTGAGATTTGTTTAACCCCATTGAGCTTAATGGAGTTAAACCACCAACGGAAAAAAACGAAGACTGGAAACGGAAGAACCGAAAGACCATTGGCCAGATCAGACAATGGATTGATCACAGTGTCTTCCACCATGTCGCCCAGGAGACTGATGCCTATGCTCTCTGGACAAAGTTAGAAGGCATGTACCAGTCGAAGACTGCTCGGAACAAAGCCCTCCTGATGAGAAGACTTGTGAATTTGAAGTTGAAAGGCAGTATCTCTGTTGCTGAACACACCAGTGAGTTTCAAAATTTGGTGAACCAACTAACAACTGTCAAAATGGAGTTAGATGATGAGATGCAGGCCCTATTGCTGCTCAGTTCTTTGCCAGACAGTTGGGAGACATTGGTGGTGTCTCTCAGCAACTCTGCCCCAGAAGGGAAACTGACCATGAGCATGGTTACAGATGCCTTATTTAGTGAAGAGGCAAGAAAGAAACAAATGGGTGGAGATCAATCCCATGCCCTCATCACAGAAAATAAAAGCAAAGGTAGAGGCAGGGGCAGGAGAAGAAGCAAAAGTAGAGGACACAGCAGAGGAAGATCTCAAGACAGAGGGAAATCCAGAGAAGGTACGAGCCGGCCAAAGTTCAAATGTTACCATTGTGGCCAGGAGGGTCACATAAAGAAGTATTGCTATGCCTTGAAGGGAGAACAACAACAAGGCAATAGACAGCCAAAGACCGAAGATGGGACCACTGCAGTTACTATCTCAGAGGATATTGCATTATTCTCTGTTGAAGAAGAAGAATGCCTCCATATGTCAGACAACGACACCGAGTGGGTGGTAGATACAGCAGCTTCCTACCACGCTACATCCCAGAAGGAGTTCTTCAGTACGTACCAAGCTGGAGATTTTGGTACAGTGAAAATGGGTAACTAAAATCTACTCAGCCACCTAGGTCACCCTTATGCCTAGGAATAGGGTCTAAATGTGTTGTTCCAACCCACATGCATGAAAAACATGGGAAGGCAACCAACCAAGTCAAGCTTGGCAGCCACCAACCATAGCAAAGGTCAAGAATGGAGGCTACCCAAGTCAAGAATGAAGGCTCTCCCACCTACTCCTTTTGTGTATAAATAGAGACGGGAGGGAGAGGATGTTTTATATCAGAAATTGGAGAGTGAGAGCTGTGAGTCTTGTGACAACTGCTTGTTTGGGAAGCATCATAGAGTCGCTTTCCATTCATCATCCAGAAGACAATCAGAGTTGTTGAGCAGAGTATACTCTGATGTTTGCGGTCCCATTGAAGTGGAATCTTTGGGTGGTAGAAAATACTTTCTGACGTTCATTGATGATGCATCACGGAAGGTATGGGTTTATGTCTTAAAGACCAAAGCTGAGGTGTTCCAGCATTTTCAGACATTCCATGCTATGGTGGAAAGGGAGACTGGAAAGAAGCTGAAATGTCTCCGAACAGACAATGGAGGCGAGTACACGTCAAAGGAATTTAAAGCCTACTGTGTTACTCACGGCATCCGGCATGAGAAGACTGTTCCTGGAACCCCACAACACAATGGTATAGCCGAGAGAATGAACCGAACCATTGTGGAGAAGGTCAGATGTATGCTCAAAATGACAAAGCTACCAAAGCCATTTTGGGGAGAAGCTGTTCGTGTTGCTTGCTATTTGATCAACAAATCGCCATCAGTTCCACTGAATTTTCAAATTCTAGAAGAAGTATGGTCTGGAAGGGAGATCTCTTACTCTCACTTGAGAGTGTTTGGGTGCAAAGCATTTGCACATGTATCCAAGAAGCACAGACAGAAGCTGGATGACAAAGCCACTCCATGCATCTTTATTGGCTATGGAGATGAAGAATTTGGATACAGATTGTGGGATCCGAAACACAAATAGGTCATTCGAAGCCGAGATGTGGTGTTTCAAGAAGGCCAGACCTTTGAAGACTTTGGGCAACCAACCAAACCCAAAGTTGATGATGTTTCAGAAATTATTCCAAACCCTGCACCATCACAGCATGCCATTGATGAAGAAGAGTTACCGCAGCATGCAGTCAATGATGTAGAGTTGCAGGATGGATTTCTAGAAGAAGAAGATCCAGAAGCAGAGGGTGTTGAGCAGGGGGAGCCACAACCCCCTCTACTAGAGACTGTTGGTCCACAGTTACGAAGATCAACAAGAGAATTTAAGCCGTCAACCAAATACCCTACTTCTGAGTATATTTTGCTTACCGATGAGGGGGAGCCAGAAAGTTTTCAAGAAGCTCAAAATCATAAGGAGAAGAGTAGCTGGCAGCAAGCTATGCAAGAAGAGATGCAATCCTTGCAGAAGAATCAGACTTATGATTTGGTGAAACTTCCCCAGGGTCGAAAAGCATTGCAGAACAAATGGGTGTTCAAGTTGAAGAAAGATGGCAGCGGAAAGCTAGTCAAGTATAAGGCTCGATTGGTTGTCAAAGGTTTTGGGCAGAAGAAAGGTATTGATTTTGATGAAATCTTCTCGCCAGTTGTGAAAATGACATCCATTCGAGTAGTTTTGGGACTAGCAGCTAGTTTGAATTTGGAGCTTGAACAAATGGATGTGAAGACAGCATTTCTCCATGGTGCTCTGAAGGAAGAAATTTACATGGAGCAGCCAGAAGGTTTTGAAGTAAAAGGGAAAGAAAACTTAGTCTGCAGATTGAAGAAGAGTCTCTACGGCCTCAAACAAGCGCCGAGACAGTGGTACAAGAAGTTTGACTCATTCATGGTAGGTTATGAGTACAAGAGAACTGCTGCAGACCAGTGTGTTTATGTCAGAACATTTCCCGGTGGAAACTTTATCATACTTCTGCTCTATGTTGATGACATGTTGATCGTTGGACAAAATGCCACAACAATCAGATCACTGAAGAAGGAGTTATTACAATCCTTTGACATGAAGGACCTAGGCCCTGCACAGCAAATTTTGGGCATGAATATTGTGCGTGACAGGAAAGCCAAGAAGTTGTGGCTGTCACAGGAGAAGTACGTTGAACGAGTGATTGAGAAGTTCAACATGAAAGATGCCAAGCCAGTCAGTACTCCGCTGGCTAATCATTTCAAGCTGAGCAAGAATTCTTGTCCCTCCTCTATGAAGGAAAGACAAGAGATGGAGGCGATTCCCTACTCATCCGCTGTAGGGAGTTTGATGTATGCAATGGTGTCCACCCGACCAGATATTGCTCATGCGGTTGGAGTTGTAAGCAGATTCCTTTCCAATCCAGGAAAAGAGCATTGGGAAGCAGTCAAGTGGATTCTGAGGTACCTCAAGGGTACAGCAAAAATGTGTTTGTGCTTTAGAGATGCTAAACCAGTTTTGGAAGGCAATACTGATTCAGATATGGCAGGCGATCTTGATGGTAGGAAATCTACATCAGGATTTCTGTTCACCTTCGCAGGGGGAGCTGTGTCTTGGCAGTCCAAGCTGCAGAAGTGTGTTGCTTTATCCACAACTGAGGCAGAGTATATTGCCACAGCGGAAGCCGGGAAAGAAATGTTGTGGTTGAAACGGTTTCTCCAAGAGTTGGGATTAAAGCAAGAAAAGTTCACGGTACATTGTGATAGTCAGAGTGCCATAGACCTGAGCAAGAATTCGATGTACCATTCTTGCACAAAGCACATTGATGTTCGGTATCATTGGATACGCGAAGTGATGGACAAGCAGTTATTGGAACTGATCAAGATCCACACAGATAAGAATCCAGCTGACATGCTTACAAAGGTGGTCTCGAGAGACAAACTCGAAATTTGCAGAAACATTGCCGGGATGGACTTCAAGTGAGAAGTCAGTCATGCATATGGGTATGGAGGGGGAGAATTGTTGTTCCAACCCACATGCATGAAAAACGTGGGAAGGCAACCAACCAAGTCAAGCTTGGCAGCCACCAACCCACATGCATGAAAAACGTGGGAAGGCAACCAACCAAGTCAAGCTTGGCAGCCACCAAGCATAGTAAGGGTCAAGAATGGAGGTTACCCAAGTCAAGAATGAAGGCTCTCCCACCTACTCCTTTTGTGTATAAATAGAGACGGGAGGGAGAGGATGTTTTATATCAGAAATTGGAGAGTGAGAGCTGTGAGTTTCATCTCCTCCTCTGTATTTGTAATTTGCTCCATTTTAGTGAAAATTCTCATTTCTGTCCGTGGATGTAGGCATTGGGCCGAACCACGTAGCGTTGGGATGATTTTATCTCATTTCCTCATGATCCTCCTTGAATCCTTTGTTGTCTAGATGATTTATTTTGTGATCGAAGAACATGTGTGTTCAGTTATGTAGAAAAGTATGGAGCAATTTGTTAATCACTTGTGTTTCCCTTTTGTTTGATATATTGTCATTGAAAATTAAAGACTCTCTCGCTCTAGTACACAAACAGTGAGGCTGTCATCATGCTTGCATACAACTGCCATATGCACCCGTGAATCCACATCCTAATTCCTCATTTTTACTTGGCAGACGTCTTAATGATAATCAGTTAACTGGGAAAATCCCAAGGGAGCTCACTGGTATTTCCAGCTTGAAAGTTGTGTAAGTGAAAAACCCTAGTGTTTGAATTATTAGTACTATATTCATTGTGACTTAGTGTCAAGACATCTGAATGATTTTGCAGAGATGTCTCAAACAACAACTTGTGTGGAACAATTCCTACTACAGGTCCATTTGAGCACATCCCATTAAACAAGTAAGGTTTCCTTGATTCATATAGTTCTGCAATTTATTTTTTCTTGAAGTTCGTTGAACTCGCTCCTACAGGGAGGGAAAAAAAGAAGGAAGAACTTTAACTCAAACTCAAACAAAAATAGGTGATTGCAATGTTTACCATGTAAGCCTACTATATTGGCTCTGTCCAGAAAATCAAGGAGATAAACCTCATGGGAACATTTTCTATGTTATTCAAGCCTCATTACCTATCCAAAAAAAAAAATGGAAGAAGAAGAAAGAAGAAAACAAAAGGACAAAAAACAAAAGGACTGTGTGGAGCTTCTTCTTTTTTTATAGTCATAAACAATATCTGCATAGGCTTCTAACTATGATTAGTCTCAGTGAGGTGTGCTAAAGAAATGAGATTTTGGTAACTATTTTCATATATGAAAATGGGGCATTTGATTTGGGATTACTTTTGATGTCAAACGGATTCATGACTCATACAAGCAAATGATGTTTATAAATCAGAGAGATCTATGTCCAAGCAAGATGAGAACATAGAGAAGATTGCCGCATGCTTTTGGTAGAAACAGAAGATTCTTTTCTTTTTTTCTCTCTCCATTTTTTTTTTTTGAGATTCAATGATTTTGCATGGACTGAAGCTTGCTTGGAGATGGTGCTTAATTTCATACTCTTTTGGCTTTTCTTTCTTAGAGCCTATTTGCCTGCTGTAATCCGACCTTGGTTTTTTTTTTTTGTTTTGTTTTTGTTACTGGAATTTTGTAGCTTCGAGAACAATCCTCGACTGGAAGGTCCAGAGTTACAGGGACTTGCAAGTTACGATACAAACTGCTCATGAAAAACGGGTGATCAGACGCAGGAACTTGCAATTGTTCTCTCGGCATTAGTTTGGTGTTTTTCTTCCCTAAAATGTTGGTGTTCGTTGTACTTAAAAAAGTTGTTTCAAGTCTGTTCATGTAAGTTCGTATGATATATAGTATTGGGCTAGGTTGTGAACACAGTTTAACATGATAATTATCTGTAAAATCATTACACTACCATCAACTGTAACTGTACTTTTTTGGGTATTGTAAGTGTAGTTTTTTTATGAATTAAGGAGTTTGTGCCGATGGCGTTTTGGAACTTAAGATTAGAAGGCTTGTAATGATCCTTATGTTAAAAAATCTACTGGCATAGTTGGATTTCAGTTTGTGATCATGCAACGACAATAGCAAAAATGTTATAGGGGAGAGAATCAAAGTTTGAATTGGGGATGAGAATTGTTTCTGATGGTTTTTAAATGATTCTTTTAGTATACTGGAATTGTTAAAAAATAAAATCAAATGAAAATAGTGGGAACAACCTGAATCACTCGGCAAACACAGGGTGGTGCTTCTCTCCCCACCCCTTTTCGAATTTTATTTTGCTTTACTCACCTGACACGTGTGTGGACAAATTTTTTTAATTCACACAATAAAAGTAGTGAAGTCGCTTTAAATAGGGCTGACCTAAATTGGCACTATTGCAGGGACTTTGATTCTTCATTTTATGTATATAATGGAAGATTTTTATTACATACCTAATGGTTATAAAATAGGATTGCAAGTGAGTAATGGCAATGTCAAAGTGGATAGACTGACAATGGAGGAGGAGCTAGGGGTGGGCATCAGGCTATCCAGACTGAGTAAGGATCTTTTAGAGTTTTTTTTTTTTAAAGTTTCTTAGAGTGGTGCATTGTGTAGTTGAGATTTAATGACAAGTCACATCAATTTTTCGGCATTAAATCTCAATCACACAATACACCACTTTAGGAAACTTTAAGAAAAAAATACTCTAGAGAATCCTTGGTGATCCGGACTAATCAATCTAGCCTACTATTAAATTAATTAATTGATTATAATATATATATATATATATATATATATATATTTTTTTTGAAAAATATATTTTTATTGGGATCTAAACTTTATCATTGGTGAATTTATTGAAACTTACATTTGTGGTAACGTGTGATTGAATTTATTTAAAAAAATCTTTTAATTTATACATAAAAATTTTCAATTTATAATGATGTTGGTATATTTATTTAAAAAATATAATATAATTGAATTTAAGTATAGAATGTTTTACACAAAAAAAAAAATAGCCCAATGAGTGAGCTTGAGATTTATAATTATTTTTTGGGTCAAACTTGGACAGATGTAGAGGCCAGGTCTTGGAGTCTTACCAAGCTTAAACAAACATAAAATCTTTTATTATATCGTGTTGGCTCGGCCAACGAATGCCCATCTTAAGCATATCTAATATGTATGAAGATGGAAATTCATTGTATAGTACAAACTCATTAAAAAAGTGATGCATAATATGCAAGTTATGTTGGTTGTTTTGGAAAGTTAGTTAAAAATTAATATTTAAACTTTTTTTTTTAAAAACATATAAAAAATTAGAAAGATAATGTAATCCAAAATAGATTAAAAGTTAAAATTTGGCTTAAATATCTTCCAAAAGAGCCCATTGTTAAATAATGTTAGAAAGTAGTGCATGGATTGATTTAGGGTTATTTTGGAAACAACAATGATTTAGACCACTAAAAAATGCACCACTAATAGCACTAATAGCACTAATGCATTGGAAATGACAAAAACAAAAATAAAAAAAAAAACAAAAACAAGGCATAGAAAGTGGGCGGAGCTCATTGCCACATCATTAGTGCTCCCCCTAGTGCTCTCTTTTTAATGCTCCCAAGTATTTTTCTTTTGGAAAATAGCAAGGAAACTTCTTTCGAAAAAAATATATATACATGTAAAAAAAAAATAAAAGAATAATATAACCTAAATAAATATATAAGTTAATTTTTTTTTGGGAACATCCACCTACGATCACATCAAAGTGGGGCTGAGCAACGAATTTGTAAAATTCGTAATCCGATCCAGTCCAGTCCAATTCGATAGGTTTGGATTGATTTTTTGAATCCGTGGTTCGGTTTCGGATTGAAGAATTAAAAATCCGTAGTCCACGGATTGGTTCCGGATTGAACTTCACGGTTCCGGATTGGAACCGATCCAGACCGTATACAAATAGTCTATATTTTTATTATACATCCTCCCTCATAGTATCTTCTCTTATTCCATATAAAATATAAACTCAAACCTAAACCCGCATATCTTCTTTTATTATTTTTGTTTGTTAGTTTTTAATTTTAATTTGTAATGGTCTAAATACTTATGGTGAAACCAATTTTCTTATGGTTGTTTAAATTCTAGAACAGTATGTCGTTATTATATAAAGACATGTTACTATTGTGAAACTAATATAGCGCTATGTTTATGTTTTTATGAAATTAAAGTATTATATATATATATAAATATATATTGTTATTTAATTATGTGAATCCGTGGTCCTAAACCGATCCAATCCGTATTTAAATGGATTGGTTCGGATTGGTTCCAAGATTTAAACAGATTGGATTGGTTCTAATTTTTCAGGAACCGTAAATAATGAATTGGTTCTGATTTTATTCCAATCCGGTCCAATCCGGACCATGGTCACCCCTAGTGAAGCATATCTTGCTTGTAACTCAAAGTAATGTTTTTAAAATAATATTAATTTATGTTTTAAAGCAATCAGTTTAGTTAGCCTCCGTTTGAAAAGTGGATTGACTTTTTAATTTTTTTTGATTTTTTTAATTATTTTAACTTGAGTTAAAAAGTTTTGGAAAGGATGTTTTGACTTTTTGATTTTTTTAACTTTTTTTGTGAGAGAAGAGTGTAATGATTATGGGTTAAATGTGATGTTTTGTTTATTGTGACTAAAATAATTTATTTTATCTTTTGTGACTATTTTAACCACAAACTAACTTGCCAAATAACACCTTAGTCCTGTCATAATTTTGAAATCATGCTGGAATGTAGCATTGGTCTTATTGGCGTTCAGAATGACAGGAGGAGTGAAAAGAGGGTAATAGGAAAGAGAGGATAGGATGTGAATGGCAGACATCAACTTAGAGAAAGATCCTGTTTGGTAGAACTGTGGGAAAGTGCTTATAGCTTATGCCTAAACAGCTTATAGCTTATAACTTTCAGCTTAAACTGATTTCCAGCTTATTCTTAAAGCATCTCCTGCCCCACTCAAAGAATAAGCTGTTTTCTGACTTCCACAAAGCTATAAGTTATAAGTTATAAGTTAAACCAAATACATCAAAATAGCTTAAATTAAACTGAAAGCTGAAATAAGCTGAAATTAAGCTGTACCAAACAGGGCCAAAGTCGGAGACGGAGACGGAAGTGAAAGTGAAAGTGAAAGTGGCTGGTGATGTTTCAACAAATAGTGTTATCCTTTTCAATAATTTTTGTTTACGATAAAATTATAAATATTAAAAAAATTGTTAAAATAAGAAGTTTAAAAAAAAAATAGGATGCCCTAATCTTACGACAAATGGGTGATAAAAATCAATTAATTAATCAAACAAAACCACAAGAAAAATTGTATTTATGCACAAAGTTTTTATATAAAAAATTTAATAAAAATTATGTGACAATATTATTATTATATATAAATCAATATATTTTTAACAGTAATGATAGAGACTAATAAAAAAATCCATTACTAATATCTCTAATGAGTTCGAAAATGTAAAAAAAAAAAAACACAAGAGATAATAATCACATTAAGGAGGAGCCACCTCATTAGTGCTCTCCTAGTACTCCATTTTTAGTGCTCCCAAGGATTAATCTATTTTTAAATATATTTTATTTTTAAATCACATTATTATGTATAAATATTATTTTTATTTTTATTTATTTATATAGCATTACATAATCATAGTTAAAACGCAGTGTTTGGCAAGAATTTTTTTGCGATTTTCTTTGATTTTTTTTCACTAAAAGACAAAGTTTTTGCAAAACTAAAAAAAACAAATCCAAATAAAATATCACATCTAATCTCATAATCATTTCACTTTTTCTTTCACAAACATTACATCCAACCACAAAAAAATCAAACTATCTTCCTAAACACAAAAAAAAAATTCTCCAATAATATCTTACAACTAAAAAAACAACATAAAAATCTACTACCCAAACACCCACATAGGAGTAACAAAATTTTTTGAAAAATACTTGAAACCTTCACAATTTTTGACTTTCACAATACTTAATTGATCTGTGACTACACATTATATTTTTTTATTTAAAAAAAATGCTTAAGATCCTTATTTTTTAAAGATTTCCACAATTCTATTTGGATCTCCACCATTGATGTATGTATGGAACTCACTCATATATATGTGGAGTCCACACCATTAATAATGGAGATCCAAAAAAAAATTTGTGAGGGTCTCAAAAAAAAAATAATAAATAAATAAATAAACATCTCAATCGTTTTTTTTTATTTTTTTCATAAGAGTGGTGATTCATCCCACTAATTTTTGGACCACTAATAGCTCTAATGAGCTTAAAAAAAAAAAAAAAAAAAAAAAAAAAAAAAAAACTCAAGCCAAAACATCACATCACATCACCTTAGTGGGGGTTACTGTGCCACATCATTAGTGATGCTCTAAAACTCCCAATTTAGTGCTCTAAAACATTATTCTTTTCATAAATGTGCTGGTGGGGGTGCTGGGATTCTGTGGCATAGCTCATAGTTTTTAGTGAACCGCGCGGCACAGATGGGTCGTGATTTGTTTTTGGTTGTTTCGATTATTAAAGACCACATTGATGGGACAGGTAACAGTCAGTTTGGATAGCGACGATAAACAATAAAATAATTCAATTCTGATTTTGGAAAATAATTTTTTTTAAAAAAATATTTTTATATTTTAATGTTTTTAATGAATTTTTTTAATATTTTAAGTAATTTTATTTAAATTTTAAACACACCTAACATAAATATATTTAAAAAAATATAATATTTGTGAAAGAAATCTTTAACAAATACACTAAAAATCAAAAAATATATAAAAATATGAAAATTTAATACATTTTTCATATTTTTATGTATTTATTAATTTTTAAAAATATATTTTTATAAATATTTTACTATTTGGATACATCTAAGTAAATTGCATCTAAAAAAGTAAAAAAATTACTTAAAATTTTAAAAAATATTCTTTAGAAACAAAAAAATATGAAAAAAAAAACTTAATTTTTTGAAAAATACTTAAAACCCTCACAATTTTTTACCTTCACAACACTTAATTGATTTGTGACCACACGTTATGTTTTTTTTTTTTTTTTAAATGCTTAAGACCCTCATTTTTTGAAGACCTATTAATGTATGTATGAGACTCACTCATGTATGTGTAAGACCCATACCATCAATAATAGAGATCCAAAAAGAATTGTAGGGATCTCTAAAAAATAAGGATCTCTTGTTATTTTTTTTTTCCCTCCCCTCTCTCATAAATGTGCTGGTGGGGTGGGGTGCTGGGGTCTGGAGCATAGCTCAAAGTTTTTAGTGAATCGCGTGGCACAGATTAGGAGTGCAACTTGGGCGGGCTCAACCCGAGCAACCTGAGCCCAACCTGAATTTTTTTAGGACTTGGAAAAAATATTTTCAAATTCGGTACGGGCTTGGGCAAAAATTTAGAAGCTCGAATTAAATTTAAACGGACTTGGGCAAAAATGTCAAACAACCCGAGCAACCCGAAACCCGAATTATACATATATAGATATATAAAAATATTAAATATAAATATAAATTATTAGTCATTACATGATATTAAAGTAATTTATATTATTAAATCATATTGAATATATATTATGTATACAAATAATATAAAATCTTACTTTTTTTTTTTTTTTCACTCATAAATTGTAAGGACTACTATAGTGGCATCTCTCTTACATTATATAAATTATTTGTGTTTGATGGTACTAATGATTTTCTATAATGAAAAAATAATAAATAAATAAATAACTGAAATTCATTTACAATTCGGGCAATTTCGGCAACTCGGGTTTAGCTCGGGTCGAGTTTAGGTAGACAACCTCGGGTTACAATTCGAGCATGGGCGGGCTTGGACAAGTCTCAACACAACTTGGGCTAAGTTTGGATAACCTCTCAACCCGACCGAACCCGCCCGAATTGCACCCCTAACACAGATGGGTAGGGATTTGATTGTTTCGATTATTAAAGACCACATTGATGGGACAGGTAACAGCCAGTTTGGATAGCGACGATAAACAATAAAAATAATTCAATTCTGATTTTTGGAAAAAAAAAATTAAAATTATTTTTTATATTTTAATATTTTTAATGAATTTTTTAATATTTTAAATAATTTTGTTTAAATTTTAGACGCATCTAACATGAATATACTTAAAAAATATAATATTTGTGAAAAAATCTCTAACAAATACACTATATACCAAAAAATATATAAAAATACGAAAATTTAATACATTTATCATATTTTTATTTATTTATTAATTTTTAAAAATATTTTTTCATAAATATTTTACTATTTAGATACATCTAAGTAAATTGCATCTAAAAAAGTAAAAAAAATTATTTAAAATTTTAAAAATATTCATTAGAAACAACAAAACATGAAAAATAAAAAAATCAATTTTCATAAAACTGAATTCAAAATATTGAAACTAAACACACTAATTGTAATTTTTTACTATTATATAGGGAAAATTAAAGTATATGAAAATATAGGACAATCTTGGTATTATAGAATATATATATATATAAATAATTAATTTGCTGGTCACTAATCTTATTATTTTTTATTGAAAAATGTAACTGTGAGGGGTGCTTCTACAATATTTATTTGATCTAACCAGTTCTTTGTTCAATTCTCGCTCCGATACCTGAAACAGGGAACATTCCAATAGGAATGTCGAAATTAACACTGTGACGAATAACTTAGATGAGGATAAAAATTTAGTTCTTTAGAGACTGGGAGAATTTAGTGGGGTTTTCATGCATACCTTCTTCATTTGCCTTCACCTCCTTATATAACTATTTAGTGTAGATATTTCTTATATGGTTTCTCTATTTTATAATTACTTAAATGTTATGGTCCAGTTTCTTACTATACCTTTTAAAAGAGACATTCAAGGCCCATTTTATCTCCTCAACGCAAGTATTTGTCGTTTCTACCAGTACCTCTTAATCGCCATTCCTATTTGTTGACGATCGTGTGCTTGGCGTTGAGCTCATCAAACCTATTGGGCCCGAACCAATTTGGATTTCATGATGGATGGGCCTTGGCATTTTGTTTGCCGATTGCCTTGATGATTTATTTGACTCACACAATAACTTATATAAAATAAAAAAATACTTGAAAATTCTTCATCAGTTAAAAAAAAGTCATATTTTTTTATTTTTAATGATTTATATATATATATATATATATCTGTGTGTGTGTATGTGTGTGTGTCAAAATTTTTACTTTTCAAATCTGTTTAGCGTAGAATGATCTAAGAGTATTTTTTATTTTTTATTTTTTGAAAAAATCTTAAAAAGTTCACTAAAAAAATGAAGGTTTTTTTAGTTTTTTTCGGTGAGAAATATATATATATATATATATTATTTTCACTTTTTCGGTCTATCTAATTAGATAAATTTTTAAAATATAAATTTTTAAAAGAATACTCTCTCCGTTTCAAAATATTAACCCCTTTATTCCATTTTTTATTATGTCAAAATATTAGTCTTTTTTAAAAAATGAAGGACTAAAATTTTGTTTAAAAAAAAAACTAAAATAATATGAATTTTCTATTTTGTCTTTCTTTTAAATTTATTAATAACACAAAAAATATAATTATAACAATTGATATTTCCAAAAAAATGTACTATCAAAAGATAATTTTAGAAATTTAATATTTTTAAAGTGTAATAATTGTACTATAAAAAAAATAAAAATAAAAAAAGAGTTAAATTTACCAAAAGAAATTATTATTATGAGACGAAAAGAGTATAAAAAAAAATCAAAAAATCACTTAAACGTCCATTTCCAAAATTGGTATAGGGTTCGTTTAGGATGTGGGTTGATTTTTTAGCTGTTTTAGTCTGGAGTTAAAAAATCTCGTTTGAGATAGACTTTTTGGTTATTTTGACCTTTGTGGGTTGGTTTTTTGACTATTTTACCCTGATGCTAAAAAATTTGGTTTGGAATGAGTTTTTTGGTTTTTTGGACTTTTGTAAAAAAAAAATAAAATGATTATGAATTGGATGTGATATTTTGTCCTATTTAACTAAAATAGTATATTTTATGTTATATGATTATTGGAAAATGATTGGTGGCCCTAAAAAATTTGCCCCTAATGCCCCTAATTTCCATTTTTGGAAACTGTTTCTTTTTTTCTTTCTTTTTTCCTTTTTTTTTTTTTTTTTTTACTTAAAGTGGAATTTCGGGGCATTCGAGCCCCGAAATTTAGGGCCCTCAATCACTTCCGATGATTATTTTACCCCAATGGGACATCCCAAACGAGCACTTAATGGCCTTGTTTGGTTTGTTTTTGCAAAAATAAATTTTAGATTTAAAAAAAAAAAAAATTTTGTCTGGTTTAGTGATTTTGAAAAAAAAAAATCCAAAATCATTATATATCTTTTATACATCAATCAATCACTTTTTTTTTATTCTTCTCAATCATTTTTTCTCTCACGTACATCTACTCAACTACAACAAAATATCAAATCATCTCAAACTCCCATACTCCAAAACTATTTCTAAAATATACAACCAAACAAATCAAAAAAAATTCTAAACTTTTTCCCTAATTTTTTTTTTACAAATTTGTTAGCACTATAAATCTGCAATTTTTATTATTATTTATTATTTATATAATTGCAGGACACGTGGCATCCTCTTATTCATTTGGAAGTTAAAAGAAGTTATAGAGATAATGGAGAATATGAAGGACAAAGTGGATGAGTGGGAAGACAAAGTGGATGAGTGGAAGGACACATGGCAAGACAAGAATGAAGATGGAAGAAATAGGGAGTTACTAAGTAGTTATTGCTGTATTTTTTCTTCTATAAATAGCCATTAATGACTACATTGTAAAGGATCCAGAATTCATAATCAAAGACACTTGATTTCAATATTTCTTGTTATTTTCCTTATCTTAGGAGTAGTTTAATATAGATTTATATTTCGAAGCATTTATTTTCAGCACTTTCATTTTGAAGCATTTTATGCACTTTCTTTTCGAAGTATAGGAGTAGAGGTAAGTATTTATTACTTTGATTATTCACTCAATCATCTTTCTCCGTCCCTTTTTCTTCTTTTACTTTTTCTTTTCGCTACACTTGGCAAATTTGAAGTCCTCTTCGTTGAGGCAAAAGAACTGTCAACACAATCGCTTGATAATTGGCTTGAATTTATCTGTAAGGATTTTTCAATCCTTGCTGGCACGCTCGCATTTATGATATTTTCCTTCGTAGGAAAAATAAGCCAACAAAATTTGACTCTTGCAACTAAACCAAACGCCCCCGCTATCTCTCAAAATCAATGCAGGGCCGTTTCTCAGTGAATAGTTGGTTTGGTTGGTAGGTAAGTGGGATGGGATTGAATGATGAAAAAAATGAACTAAGGTCCTCTCTCTGGCCACATTGTAATGGTTCAATCCCATCCCATTTAAGAAAGAATTTAATGATTCAGATCATTTTATTAAAAAATTAAAAAAATTATAATAAAATGATTTGAATCATTAGATTTTCTCTTGAGTGAATTTGGATCTTTACAAGAATGAAGGATAATAGAGAGTGGGCGGAGAGGATCCTTATTAAAAAAATATGGCCTCTAAAACTTTTCAAAAATTGAAAGAAAACTCAAGTTTATCTAACTAGAAATTTTTTGGTGGATGGTCGTTTGGAGAATTATGGCATGTTATAAAAAAGACAAAGAGTCAAAAAAAATTATTATAAAAGTAAATAAGTTATCACTATTTACAAAAAAAAAAAAAAAAAAAAATTTACATCCAAAAAAAATACAAGTCAACTTTCTATGACATGAGAATGGTACAGTCTGAAGTGATGTCTGCTAAAAAAAAAAAAAGTCTCAAATGATGGTACAAATTACACAGGCAGTGTACAACACAAGACGGTGTTGTTCGGCCAGTGGGGGCCATCATGGACCCTTTTTTGATAATCTGAACCATTAATGTGTAGAACTCGTCGAATACTATATATATGTAAAAAAATACATTGATCGGATATCGATAGCTATATGATCAAATCAGTTTTGTATAAAAAATGAACGTTGAACAAATTAACGGTTGACAAAAAACTAATCCAATAAGACAGCTATCGATATCCGATCAACGTTATTTTTTATGAGCATATAATACTCGACAAGTTCTACACATTGAACGGTTTCGATTATCAAAACGTGACTCGTGATGGGCCCCCACTGGCCGAACAGTACCGTCCTTCGTTATGCTCAGACTAGAGGCACCGTCCAGTATCAGCATATAGTCCTGGCTTCATGGCACAAAGGATGTCAGTACGCATTTATATATTTATGGGTATTATGATAATTTAGCTATTTAATACATATTTTTCGTAAAAAATTAAAAATTATTCTAAATAATCATTTTTTTCCTCTATTTTTTTTATTTAAAAAATCAAAAATACACTTTATTTTCATTCCAAATAATACCTAAATTTATGTATATAATAAATATGAATTACAACATAATGATTCTAAATAATTTATGGATTGATGATAATGGTAGGTTCCAAAGCCTACTTTGAAAACATTATTTTTTAATTTAAAAGTTAAAAAATTATTAAAAATATAAAAAGTGAACAAATTATATAAAAAGGCATAAACTCTATATTCTCTTTATTTATCTTTTTTAAAAAAATTAAAAAATTATTCAAAACTTAATAATTTTTTTAATTTATATTTTAATTAAATATTCAAAAAATTATTAAAATAATATGTTGCCAAACAAGGCTGTAATATTACTCAAAATTGAATAGGGGTAAATCACACTTATACCCCTAAGGTTTGAAATAAATACATATCATCCTATAACGTTTGAAAAATTACACTAATTCTCTTGTTGTTATAATTATTTAGACGGAATAAAAACATTAAATTAATCCACTCTATTTTTTCTTATTTTGCTTAACTTCCTCTATTTTTTTTCCTTTATTTTATTTTTTTTAAATATAATTTTTTATTTTTTATTAAGAATTGTTACCTATTATATAAATAAAAAAATTAAGAAATGAAATTATTAATTACAAGAATAAAAATATAATTTTTAAAACGTGAGATGGGCTGTAATTGAACCAAAGCGTCGGTGTAATTTACCGAATTGATAAGACCCATCTCTTGCTCTTCCCTATATAAATACCAACAAACCCAAGAAGCAAAGACAAAAAAAATTGGGTATGAGAATGGCAGAGGAGAGAGAAACATTGCTTCTGAAAAAGAAGAAGAAACCATTTATTACTAGAACTAGTAGTAGTCATTACAAGGAGGATTGCCCTGGTTGTAAGATTGAGCAGCTCAAGGACTCCAACCCAGGTCCCCCCGTCAAGCTTTTCTTCTTTCTCTGGATTGTTGTCCTATGTGCAGGTTCATCTCTCTCTCTCTCTCTCTAAGCAAATGTTAATCAGTGCCCTAGAATATTGATATTAAAATGGTAGATTACACTGAATTCTATGAGATTTAGGGAGAAATACAAAAAAAATCTCACTAGTGTGAGATAATTACATTATACTCCCTTGGGTTTTAATTCGCACATGCTTTTCTTTCATCGTAAATTTGTTAGCTTCTATTGTTCTCTCTTTTATACCCTTATTTTTTCTTTGTATTTTCATACTATTTTCAGCCTTTTTAGTCTTATTAAAAGTAGGAAAATGTTTGGGATCCGAGCACCTCGTGTATTGACCATTGATGTACCTGACCATTGATGTGCTTGTATCTGCCACCAGCCCAGTGACAGTGGTTCAGATCATTTGAGTTTTGTTTTGTGGTCAATATCGTTACTGTTAAAAGCATGTGGTTGTAATTGTGTTAAAATTTCAAACGTGTCAGAAGAGGTTAGTTTGATTTACCCTATTAAAAAGAAAAATATTTTGGAGCACTAATTAGTGCTCCCACTAATTAGGTGACAGTGGGTCTCGTCATTAATGATGTGATGTTTTGATCTTGGAGTTGTGTTTTTTTTTTTTAATGCATTAATACTATGGAAAATGCTAGAGGTCCCAAATTTTCTACCAAATAAATGACCAAATGTCTCACATGGGTGTGGGGTCCACAAAATTGCGGACCCCACACCCATGTGAGACATTTGGTCATTTATTTGGTAGAAAATTTGGTGTCCCTAGCATTACCCTAATACTATTAGTGGTGATATTTTTAGTGGGATGCATCATTATTGTATTAAAAATGATGAAAAATAAATGTTTTCAAATCAGTTAACAGTGTTCTGAAATTAGTGGAAAGTGTTTGTGTTTTACTTATATACTAGATTGTTTGCACGCCTGATGGGTAAGAAATTATTAAATCAAAATATGAGGTAGTTTGTATGGGATAATTTGGGAATCGAAAAAAAGTGTGACAAAGTTCACACCAAATTGATTTGTACACATTATATAACCAAATATATATATATATATATATAATAATATTTCATACGAATGATATGATAGTGAAATTTTTGAAAAATATGAACTTTCCCTTTTGTAGGAATGGCAATTTGCCCGGGTTTTCCATATCCCAATAGAAAATGGGGAGAGGGCGGGATTTGCTTTTTCTACCTCCATTCTGATTATATTAACTAGCATATTACTCGTACTATGTACGGATTATGTTTACAATTATATATATATGTGAATTGTGATTTTTAATTTTTTTTAAATGTCTTCTTTTTTTCTTTTTTTATATTATATTAAAATTTAGGTCAAGTTTGGAAAGACTAAATAAGTGTACTTTTTGACTTTTTATCAAGTATGGGTTGGATTTGGGTTGGGTTTGAAATGATGTGTTAGAGAGGTGATGTGACTTAAATAAGATGATGTGACTTAAATAGGATAGTGACTTTTTGACTTTTTAAATTTTTTTGATGATGCCAAACTTGGCCTTAATATTTTGATAATAATCATATGTGTTGGACTTTTCAACGAATTAAATGTCTTTTTTTTTATTATATTATATTTAAAGTTTAAAATTTTGATAATAATCATATGTGTTGGACTTTTCAATAAATTTTTTTTATACTTGTTCTTAATGCATTAAAGTGTTATTATGAGGGATAATAATCATATGTGTTGGGACTTTTCAAGGAATTCATGTGTTGGATTTCAAAGAATTATTTTTATGATTGTTGTTAATGCATTAAAGTGTTATTATGATAGTAAGACTTGGGAGTTGGGAGAAGTTAATAAATGCAAAGATAATTTTTTTTTAAATAAAAAAATCAGAAAATTTAGATTGGGAGATTGGAGCCCTCACAAGGCTTGGGGTTAAAAACCCCCCCCCTTTTGCTTATGCACGGATTGTTTTTATAATTATCTATATATGTGAATTGTGATTTTAAAATGTTTTTTTTTTTTAAATGTCTTCTTTTTTTCCTTTTTTATATTATATTAAAGTTTAATATTTTGATGATAATCATATGTGTTGGATTTTTCACGATTTTTTTTTTTTTATGTTTGTTCTTAATGCATTAAAGTGTTATTATGAGTGATAATAATCATATGTGTTGGAAATTTTCAAGGAATTCATGTGTTGGATTTCAAAGAATTTTTTTTATGCTTGTTCTTAATGCATTAAAGTGTTATTATGAGGGTAAGACTTGGGAGTTGAGAGAAGTTAATAAATATTAAGAATTTTTTTATAAAAAAAAATCAAAAAATTAAGAAATTTAGATTGGGGGATTGGAGCTCCCACAAGGCTTGGGGTTAAAAATCCCTTTTGCTTAATATATAGTATAGATTACATAATTTTGTATGTATATATCTATATTTTATCTAATTTGTTAAACATAATGCAAGTGAAGCACCAAAATAATTATATAAATCTTTTTTTTTCCACCTCTACGCTTTTGCTTAAAAATAATAAAATCAAGAGTAAATTACACTTTGCCCTTTTGTATTTGGTCACTTTTTCATTTTAGTCCTTAGAGTTTATTTTTTCCCACTTTGGTCCTTCATATTTTAAGTTTTTTTCAGTTTACTACTAAAGTTAATTTATGTTAAAAATTAGACAAAAAATGACACGTTAACAGTCACGTGACATGAAATATTTTATTATAGATATATCACATTTCTAACATAAATTTAAACTTTAATATAATAATATATTTTTTATATTATGTGACAGTTATTATGATATTTTCCATTTAATTTTGAACAGATGGGGAAAATTTGAAATAGAAAGGGCCAAAGTGGAAAAAAATAAATCTGAAAGGGCCAAAGTGGAAAAGTGATCAAACATAAATGGGGCAAAGTGTAATTTATCCTAAAATCAATACTTGCATATTATTTTGTATTGATTTGGTGTACTATTTTTCTATTTGTATATCATTGATGGATCGTTGAACACACCAAATATAAATCACTAAACTATATCAAATTCTTTCAGAATAATGGCAAGTCTAGGTATCGATCCACAGGGACAATTGTGAAATTAAACTAATTTAATCGCTAAATTCCTAAATCAATTTTGGTTAAAAAGATTTGAGGATGCTATGACTAAACAAGAATTAAATGAAATTGAATAATTAAATTGAATATTAAAATTAGGGTTTGAGATATTAATTTTTGGGAAAAATCCTAGGGTAAATAATTCACCACTAACCACATGAACGAGATTTAACCAGCCATCAATTGCAATCCGGTTTGAAATACCTAATATTTCACAACTACAAGTTTGAAACATTGATCAAGAGGGTTGTCGCATTCAAAGTACAGGCTCGAATCATCCCGAGTAGTACGAGTCGTTTGCTCTAAACTATGGTAGTAACACGACCCGTCTCTCGTAGCATGACTCGTCTCGTACTTTGAATGCAAACACAAAGAAAACAAATATATGGAAAGCATTAAACAATCACAGAGAGTAAAATACTTGAAGAGATGGAAAAAAAAACAATTATTAAAAACTTCTAAATCATCCATACATTGATTCAAACCGATTCACAATCAAAGCTTATGAAAAATCCTATTACATGGCTAGGGTTTCATCAAAATCCTAGACAAGACGACTAGCCACTCATGGAGGAATGGGAAAAGGAAGAAGATGAGGAAGAAACTCTCATGGAGGTGTCCTTTAAGATTTAGGAGAAAATCACCTCTTTAGAATCCTAGCCTCTCTTTTTTCTGAATTAATTTTTGAACCCTAGGTTTGGCTATTTTTCTTTCTTTTATTCTCAGCAAAACAGACCAAAAATTCTGTGCACGCATCCCTAGGTGGGCCGCTCAAGCCGTGGTGGGCGTGCGGTGGTCTGGCTGGCTCGGATTCTTCACTTCTTGCACGAAAGATTTGTTTTTGCGCCCTTTTTGATTGAATTTTTATATTTCCTGCCAAATATGTACAAGTGCACGAAACACATCATCTTCACCAAATAAACAAAATTGAAAGACTAAAAATGTAATTTAAGTAGCTTGAATGTGGTACCTTTCAGCCTACATCACATCCTCCAACTTACATTTTGCTAGTCCTTAAGCAAAACAAAAGAAATAAAAAAAAGTAAAATACTCTAAGCCACTTTCGTAGGGATCACGATTGCATTTAGCATATGCAACAAGCCTTTAAACTACAAGATTACCCTAAGTGGACAAGTATACTCTCATGAGGGTTTTCAGAAATGATACCCACAAACATCAACATAATCATATCTGCTCAACAACAATTAACCACACTACTCTACACAAAAACCAACTTATGTGCCACTACAGTATGATATTAAGACATGATGAGTCATTGAAGGCACAGTGGACAAGTATGAAGGAATCTATTGAGCCAAAACCACAATTCAGTTAATACAAAAGGAAAGTCTCCTGTACTTGTGAATGCTAGTAGACACATCATTAGTAGTCTCGGTGTAAAGTGCAATCTCCATGTTAGTTAACTGTCCACTATAATAGCCCAGCGTAACTCATAATAACACTCAACATATACAGAAAAACTAAACTGTTGCAACCAAGATTCTCAATTTATTTTTTTATTTTTTTTTTGTTGAAAGACTGTGCAATGTCCTGATCCATTAAGCTTTCTAATCAACCCATGTAACAAGCATTGGGCCAATGACTCCCAAACCAGACGGTTTTAGGGCACTAGGTGTAAAGACACCCCTAGGGGCTTAATAACTCGAGCTGAAAAGGTTACGAATCCGAACAAGCCATTCTCCTTATTTTTTCTTAACTATGCAATGTCTAGGTCCCTTAAGCTTTCTAATTAACCCATGTAGCAAGTATTGGGCCAATAACTCCCAAACCAGATGGTTTTAGGGCACTAGGTGTAGAAATACCCCTACGGGCTTAATAACTCGAGTTAAAGAGGTAACGAACCCAAACAAGTCAAGTGTTTTTTTTTTATTTTTTTATTTTAAGAATCTTGGTTACTCATGTATTCTTTTCTGCAACCTTAGCCATTATCAATGATGTACACCAGGGATTATAACAAAGAGGTCACCGTTATGATAGTGTGTTCATGTGAATTAAGGCATATTCATGATAAGTGTACTAATACCACAAACACAAACAACTATCCTAGTGCGAACATCACATGTGAGTACTTACCAAATAAACCCTTTTTATACAAGCCCACTATGTTTCCCAATTAACATACGCTCATATCATTACCATACTGGCACAAAGTAAACATGAAGTGAAGTGGTGCAATCAAGTGCAACCAGTACAAACATGAATGGTTATTACAAATACCCTCACCCCCCAACTGAAATATAACATTGTCTTCAATGTAAGCAATTGTACATTAGATAGTAAAATGAGAGAGAGGATCTTACCAGACAGCGTGAGCGCACATCCAACGAGGCAAGGACACCCAAACACACATACACTTTGATATATATATATATATATATATTTTTCCGGTACAGTATAAAAGGAAAAGAAAAATAAAATAAAACAAAACAAAATAAATAAGGAAAGAAAACAAAGAAAATATACAGATATCTCTGATGTGGATCCGGCGGTGGTGGGAAATGCTGCTCAAATAGGGCATGCATCAGTGTTCGAGTCTCGAACGCCTCATCATGAACCCTAGCGCCAAGCTGATCAAACCACTGCTCACTCGATTCCCAGTATGCATAGAAGTCAATTTGTAGAGATGTAACTGACTGTTGATACCCAACAAATGCCGCTTGTGAGTAATCTTGATAAGCCTGGTAGTCGTTCGGAGATCAACCATAGATTGCTGAATAGCGGCTTGATTATCCAAAAGAACTTAATATTGAGCCCTCATCATATGGAATGGCTGTGGTACTGGTGCTGGTGCGGCGGCAGGCTCGACTGGGGCATCATTAGGATTGGCTGGGGCTTCGGAGAGGAGTAGTGGAGGCGGCAGGCGAGCAGTGGTTTGGTGCCAGTGGGTTTTACCATAAAGTGTGGGCGGCGGAAGCTGAACCTCATTAGCTTGAAGTGGGTATGTCTCTTGGTCTTTTATGAGCGCAGTAATGAGGTTGGCGAATCTCTTGGTCTTTTATGAGCGTAGTGATGAGGTCGGCGAATGGGAGGGCCCATGTAGAACTGTCCCGGGTATTGCGTATTTTGACTTCATTAAGGATTCGGTGCATCTGGTTGTAGATCAAAGTAGGGATGTCAACCCAAAACCCGAAGTCAAATCGATGCAAGGCACGGAGGAAGTCCACTAAGAGGAATGACATTCTTTTTCAGTACCACATCGAGGAAGAGAAGGCGGTGTGGTAAATTAGCCCGCCGGATGCTAGTATGGTTGTCATCATCCTGACGCCCCTCATAAAATTCAGTTACCAGTGCCGGGATGGTGAGTTCCCAAGTGAATATCGGGAACTGTTCTACATTGATAGGGTCCATGGAACAGCGGAGGACCTCGGCAATTGAAGCTGGAGTGACCACTAACTCCACTCTGTCAACAAGGGAGCACAGAGCTCCCGGGGCCTCGTCGCTGATGTACATATGTTGATAAAAGAGTCACATAATGCGAGGATATGTCGGTTCAGTGACGGTGCAGATGCCTAGGAGGCCTCGGTCTTCAAGTTGTTGAATACTCTACGCAGTGGTTTGATGGCGACGAAAGAAGTCCACATCAAATGATGTATCACATGCAATTGGTTTGTTGGCCCAAGCAGCGGTTGGCACATCCCTAAATGCAATGTTGGCATTGCGAGGCTGTTTGGGTGCTCGGCGGGATGATGAAGACATAGCTGCACAAAATAATTCAACCAACACAACCAAAAATGTGGAACCATTATATCAGCACTCATCAAATGCATAAATCACTCAAAACCTTATTGTCATCACACCACCGGATTTATTGTTATATTTTTTTATTATTTATTTATTTTTTTGGAATTTTATTTATTTAGTTATTTAATATATTATTAAACATACTACAAAAAATTAACTTATACTAAGTTAATATGAGACAAAATTACAAACACACAGTGGAACTACAAAGATGAAATAAATAAGAAAATTAAATTAAATTAAACAATCTAAGTTAGTAAAGAGAAGAAAATAAAATAAAATAAAATAAAAACTAAACTGCTAAACAATTAAACGAACAATTACATCATAAAATAAAAATAAAATCACTAACTAAACAAGTAAAATAAAAATAAAAATAACAACAATCCACTAACTAATTAAACTAACGAGAATCACTAACTAAACAATTTAAACTAAATAAATATAGTAAATAAAAATAAGCTAAATTATTATTATTATTATTACCTTGATTTTTGAGGTTTTTTTTTTTTTTTTTTAAGGATTAACACTAGATCTATGGTAAACTAACCTTAAATCTCACTACAATGCAAGATTGACAGAAGAAATATAAAGTTTGAAACAAAAAGGGATGATTTACCTTTAAGTAGTGAAGAAAGAGAGAAAGAATGATGATTCGCTGGAAAAAATGGTGGTCGCCGGAGATTCGACGGACGGAGAGGAAATAGGGCACCGGCTGTGAGATGGTGGTGAGGAAGAAGGAGGGTGAAGGTTGATAATGGTGGGGTTTGATGGAGTTTGTGGGTGTGTGGGGTTTACAGAGAGAAGAAGAAATTGAAGAAGAAGAAGAAGAAGAAGAGAGAGGTAGAGTGAGATAGATGGTTGGGAAAGTGAGAGTCAACAAGTGTGTTAAGGTTTGGTTAAAGGTTTTTTTATTTATATTTATTTATTTATTTATTTATTTATTTATTTATTTATTTATTTATTTTTATAAATAAGATAAAAGAAAAATATATAAATATATATATGCACGATTTTTTTTTAATGAAATATAAAATAGATAAATAAACATAAATAAATAAACTAACTGTAGATTTTTTTTTTTTTTTAAGAAGAAAAAGAAGAAATAGAAATAAAAATAAAAATAAAATGAAATCAGATAAAATAAGTAATAAAAATTAAAATAAATAAAATAAGTCTGTAGGTTCTATTTATATATATATATATATATTTTTGCTGGACCGCTCGTGCGCCCATTTGGGCCGCATGAGCGCCTATTTTTGGCTGCTTGTGCGGCGGAATTGGGCCGCTCCTGCGGCGTTTGTGCAGTAGCCAATTGGGCTTGGGCCGCTTGTGCGCCTAGCCCATCCGCTCGTGCGGTCTTTTTTTTTTTTTTTTAAATGGGGGCCGCTTTTGTGGCGAAAGTGGGCCACTCCTACGGCTTGCAAACAGTAGCCATTTGGGCTTGGGCCATTTGTGCGCCCAGCCCATCCGCTTGTGTGGTTTGTTGTGGAGGCTCTGCTCGTACGCCCATGTGGGCCCCGCACGTGTGGTCTGGGGCTTTTCTTTCTTTTTTTTAAATATTTTATTTTATTCACAAACCCAATCACAATTCAAATAAAAATTTAAACCATTTCTACCTTCAATGCACATTTAAAAAAAAAATAAAAATAGAACATCGAAAAATATCAAAATGCGTAACAAAAGTAATAATCTTTACGCGAAAATCACGGGTACTACTTTTCTCCCTAACAGTGTTTGTAACTTTCCCTATTCTTCAACAGGGTGACAGATTAGGGTGATTCGGTATCCAGAATCGAGGCGTATAAAGCTAACTTGACCTATGGGGCTGCCATACAGAGTTCAAGCCGGGGTGGTTTTGAAGCAATCTCCACACCCCTGGGTATTTAAACCAGACTCTAGTTTCGGAAATTCCAAACCTTTACGTTCTAAGTTTTGCCATTCGAACTCTAATTTCCACCATCTAAGTTGGTCTCCTAGAAACTCACTACAAACACAGTTATGTGGCTATACCAGATCGTCAGATGTCGTTCAGGCACGGCTAACACCAAAGGAATTACACCTTTAGAGAAATTAAAGTCTCCTAGACTCAAAGTAATCACTATGGAAGATATATTGGGGCCGTTAAATGGATAACCTCAATCATCTCCCCTTTCTCAATACCATCCACATAATGTTTCAATCTTTGGCCATTGACCTCGAAGGTCGTGCCATCCTGTGGATTTTTAATCTCAAACGCCCCATACTTAAAGACTTCTATAACCTCATATGGGCCATCCCATCGAGACCAGAGTTTACCCGAGAACAACCGCAATTTGGCATTGAACAGCCACACTTTTTGGTGAGGCTCGAAGGACTTACGAGAAATACGTTTATCATGAAATGCCTTAGTCCTAGCCTTGTAAATTTTAGAGCTCTCATACGCATCATTGCGGAGCTCCTTTAACTCATTGAGTTGGAGTTTTCGATGGTCACTGGCTTTGCCCATGTCAAAATTAAATTTCCTAATGGCCCACAAAGCCTGGTGTTCTAACTCAACAGGGAGATGGCACGGTTTTCCAAACACAATCCTATATGGAGACATCCCGATGGGTGTCTTATATGCAGTGCTATAGGCCTAAAGTATATCAACTAACCTAGTGGACCAATCTTTCCTATCGGGCCTCACAGTTTTCTCGAGGATGTGTTTAACTTCCCTATTAGAAACCTCTACCTGACCACTAGTCTGGGGATGGTAGGGAGTGCCAACTTTGTGAGTAATCATGTATTTGTGCACTAATGCCTCGAAGAATCGGTTGCAAAAATTTTTGCCACCGTCATTAATTATGGCACATGGGAACCCAAAACGACAAAAAATGATCTCATGAAGGAAATTAACCACAACCTTATGATCATTCGTTCTGGTTGCCACTGCCTCCACCCACTTGGAGACATAGTCCACAGCCACCAAAATGTATTCAAAGCCAAAAGATGGTGGAAAGGGACCCATAAAGTTGATGCCCCAAACATAAAAAATCTCAACAATTAAAATAGGAGTCATTGGCATCATATCTCGCCGTGACATAGAGCCCATGCGTTGGTAATGCTCACAAGCTCTACAGAAGCTATGGGCATCTTTGAAGATAGAGGGCCAGTAGAACCCACATTGCAAAACCTTGGTGGCCGTTTTCTGCCCACTGAAATGGCCGCCACATGTATGAGAGTGACAAAAGGTGAGAATGCTATGGGTTTCACTATCAGGCACACAACGCCAAATCACTTGATCCGAACAATACTTAAACAATTCTGGGTTTTCCCAGAAATAATGCTTAGCTTGTGAAAAAAATCGGTCTTTGTCTTGCTTAGACCAAGTTTTCGGAATTTGACCAACCGCCAAGTAATTTACTATATGAGCAAACCACGGGAGAGTCACGTGTGAAACTGCAAGAAGTTGCTCGTCCGGAAACAAGTAGTGCAAGGCTAAGGGATCACTCGTGTGCTCAATAAAGATGCGGGATAGATGATCTGCAACTACATTCTCGGATCCCTTCTTGTCCCGGATTTCTAGGTCAAACTCCTGAAGGAGTAAAATCCACCTAATCAATCTAAGTTTGGTCTCTTTCTTTGATAGTAAGTACCGCAAAGTGGCATGGTTAGTGAACACAATGACTTTAGACCCTAGGAGGTAAGACTAGAATTTATCTAGGACAAACACCATAGCTAGCAAGTCTTTCTCGGTGGTAGAGTAATTCAATTGAGCATCAGAAAGAGTACGACTAGCATAGGATATGACATGGGGCACTTTATTCACCCTTTGGCCCAAGACGGCGCCGAGGGTATAATCAGATGCATCACACATGATTTCGAAAGGGAGAGACCACTCAGGAGATTACATGATAGGGGCAGTAGAAAGGGCCGCTCGCAATGTTTCAAAGGCTTTAAGACAAGCTTCATCAAAGACAAAAGGTGCGTCCTTAGCAAGTAAACTACACAAAGGACGGGATATTTTACTAAAATCTTTGATGAATCGACGGTAAAAACCTGCGTGCCCTAGGAAAGACCTAACTTGACGCACAGAGTTGGGTGAAGGAAGACCTGCAATGAGGTCAACCTTAACTCTGTCAACCTCTATACCTCGAGGGGACACAATATGTCCCAACACTATCCCCTCGCGAACCATAAAATGACTCTTCTCCCAATTCAAAATCAGATTTGTCTCCACACAATGAATAAGGACTTTGGTTAAGTTTTGGAGACATTCCTCAAAAGACAGCCCAAATACGAAGAAGTCATCCATGACCTCTAAAAATTTCTCTACCATGTCAGAGAAAATAGCCATCATACACCGTTGAAAAGTCGCCGGTGCATTACATAGCCCAAAAGGCATGCGCCTATAAGCAAAAGTGCCAAAAGGCATGCGCCTATAAGCAAAAGTGCCAAAAGGGCAAGTGAATGTGGTCTTTTCCTAGTTAGCAGGGTACATCGGGACTTGATTATACCCCGAGTAGCCATCAAGAAAACAATAGAAACCCTGTTTCGCTAACCTCTCAAGAATTTGATCAATAAATGGCAGAGGAAAATGGTCCTTCCTAGTCATGGAATTCAATCTCCTATAATCAATGCACACTCGCCACCTAGTAGTGGTTCGTGTGGGGACCAACTCTCCTCGCTCATTGTTAACAACAGTAATGCCCGATTTCTTGGGCACCACTTGTGTGGGACTCACCCACTTGCTATCCGAGATAGGGTATATAATACCCGCATCTAACAGTTTCAATACCTCATTTTTCACCACCTTTTTCATATTAGGATTAAGCCTCCGATGTATTTCACAAGAAGGTTTGGTATCCTCCTCTAGATGAATATAATGCATGCACACAGAGGGATCTATCCCTTTCAAATCAGCCACTGACCACCCTATAGCACTCCGATGTGCCACAAGAACACTCATTAACTAACTTTCCTGCTCTGCAGTCAAGTCAAATACAATGATGACTGGTAAAGTATCCTGGGGCCCTAAAAATGCATACTTGAGTGTGGCCGGGAGTGGCTTCAACTCAAGTGTAGGTGGTGTGACTAAAGATGGTATGGCGGGCTCTCTTGACAGAGGAGGAAGTGACTCAAACCGGGCTTTCCATGGAGGAAAATTCGGTGTAGAAGAAGCATTAAGTAAAGCATTTACCTTCTCAACCGACCCGTCAATATCTAAATTCTCAAACCCAAAATGAACTAGACAAGTCTCTAGAGGGTCCTCTACAAGAATGGAGGGTAAAGCTTCCTCCATAATCTCATCCACAACATCCACAAATAAGCACTCCTCTCTCTCATGGGGTTGTTGGGATGTTTGGAAAACATTAAGTTTCACTTGCATATTCTCAAATGAAACTTTCATAATCCCGGTACGACAATTTATGCATGCATTGGCCGTAGCCAAGAAATGTCGACCTAAGATCACCGGGATTTGTTTCCTAGAACTGGCTACCAGTTCCATATCTAAAACCAAAAAGTCAACAGGAAAGTAAAACCTATCGACTTGCACTAACACATCCTCAATCATGCCACGTGGAACTTTGAGGGACCGGTCAGCCAACTAGAGAGTAACAGTAGTGGGCTTCAACTCGCCAAGCCCAAATTCTTCGTACACAGAGTACGGCAACAAATTGACACTAGTCCCTAAATCTAACAAGGCCCTATCAATGAAATGGTCCCCAATAATGCATACAATGGTTGGGGCACCTAGGTCTTTAAGCTTAGGGGTTGTGTCATTCAACAAGATGGAACTTACTTGCTCCGTGAGTATGACCTTTTGGGACACGTGTGTCCTAGATTTACGCTTTTGCGTACAAAGGTCCTTCAGAAATTTAACATAAGAGGGTACTTACTTAATCGCCCCCAACAGGGGGAGGTTGATTTTTACTTGTTTAAAGACCTCCATCATCGCTTCCATGAATGCCGCCTTCTTATTAAAAGGAGACGGTGTATCAAGGCATTGGGGAAGGGGTGCCTTAGGCACATATGAAGTGTTAGGGACTAAGTCATCCCTCTTAGGTGTTTCTCCCTCACCCTTGCTCTCATTGGGTGTACCACCGTGGTCACCTTTCTTAGCTCTAGTTGCATTAGACGCAACTGATTAAGGTTCTAACTCCCTCCCACTTCTCAAAGTAATCACCGCTTGCACCTGCTCATGGTGCTTTCCATTCCCACCCGAACTCTCTGCCCCGTATTGTCCCTTAGGGTTGGCCACAGTCTGACTCGGTAATTTTCTCTCCTCTCTCCTATTCATGTTGTTAGCCATTTGACCCAATTGGTTCTCTAGCTTGGCAATAAAGTGAGTGTGGGAGTGAACTATTGGTGCTAACTCCTTAAGTTCTGAGAGAACTTCTAACACCTAAGTCTCAAAGGCTGAGTTGCCTTGAGGAACATGCGGGGGTTGTGGTTGCCGGTATGGTTGTGGGGGTCGATAAGGTTGCGATGATCGGTAGGATAATTGGTTGGCAAAATTATTAAAATTCTGCCTTGGTGGTGGAGGATTGTAAGAAGTGCCTTGTGAAGGAGGTCTCCATGAAAAATTGGGGTGATTTCTCCATCCCGGATTATATGTATTGGAATATGAAGAATCTTTGAGCCGCATTCACATGCTCTTGGACTAGCTCCGGAAATTGTGATGCCGAAGGGCACTTACTCAGGTCATGAGCAGGGCTCGCACAAATAGCATACACCTCGTGAAATTGAGGCTGATCTTGCTGTGTAGGGGCATGTCCCGCAACTAATAATTGGTCTATTTTGTGGGACAATGCCTCTACTTGTTGGGTTAACTCTAGGTTTTGCCCGATCTCATAAATGCCCCCTCTTCGGGGCTCCAACTATTGGTTGCTGGACTTGCCAGGCTGCGGAGGCATGGTGAAGGGAATTATCAGTTAAGTTCTCAAATAATTGCCATGCCTCGTCATCATTTTTAGACATGAATGTCCCACCACACAAAGAATCCACAATTTGGCGCTGAGGCTCAGTCAAGCCATAGTAAAAAGTCAACACAAGTTGCCAATCAGGCACTTGGTGGTAGGGACACTATTGGAGAAGGTCACGAAGTCTTTCCCACGTCTCATGGAATTGCTCGCCATCAATTTGAGCAAAATTGGAGCAAAATTGGTGATGGCTCGCCTAAGTTGGTTGGTTTTACCTATGGGAAAGTACTTCTCCAAGAACCGCTACTGTAATTGGTCCCAAGTTGTGATTGAATTAGCAGGTAAGGAGTTCAGCCAGTGTTTGGCTTTGTCCTTTAATGAGAATGGGAACAATTGCAACATTAAGGCCTGATTTGTGAAATTATGGATCCTCACTGTAGAGCAAATTTTCAGAAATTCATTCAAATGTTTATAAGGATCATCATGAGCTAGTCCATGGAATGATGGGAGCATTTGTATGGTGCTGGACTTAATCTAATAATGAGCAGCAGTGGTGTCGGGTAATTGGATGCATGATGGTGATGTGTATGCAGTGGGTGTGAAATAATCCTTAAGGGTCCGATTGGGCCCATTCGGGACATTTGGATTTTCCATCTATAATGATTCAAAGTATGAGTATGAATATGAATATTCAAGCCTAGGAACACGGGCATAGGCTCTAAGTTTCCTAAGAGTCCTTTCTAGTTCAAAGTCTAAACTCCACAATTCAGGGTGACAAGAACGGTGCCTGTGCATACACTACTCACACACACACACACGAAGTTTCGACTCTGTGCACTAAGTTATGAAAGCAAAATACCAAAGGGAGAAATACTCATAGTGATTTAACGAAAACGCTTTACTCGTCTTGCGGATGCTTGACGTGTACACGTTGTCCCCAACCTCCAATTGAGTTTTGTCTTTCTTTTTAGCACTTTGGTGCTTTGCTTGCGAGTATTTGCTTCTGTTTTTTTTAAACACTTTGGTGCTGCGGTATTTTTGTTTAAAAACTTGGTTATGCTTCGCTTGCACTCCAGTGATGTTTCCAATCGCAAATATTCTACACACTTAGTAACACGAAAGCATAAAATCCTAAACTAAAAATTAAAATAAGAATGTAACTTTAAATTAACTAATTTCATCAGAAGTCCCCGGCAAAGGCGCCAAAATTTGATGGGTCGTTGAACACACCAAATATAAATCACTAAACTATACCAAATTCTTTCAGAATAATGGCAAGTCTAGATATCGATCCACGGGGACAATTGCGAAATTAAACTAATTTAATCGCTAAATTCCTAAATCAATTTTGGTTAAAAAGATTTGAGGATGCTATGACTAAACAAGAATTAAATGAAATTGAATAATTAAATTGAATATTAAAATTAGGGTTTGAGATATTAATTTTTAAGAAAAATCCTAGGGTAAAAAATTCACCACTAACCACATGAACGAGATTTAACATCGGCCATCAATGGCAATCTGGTTTGAAATACCCAATATTTCACAACTACAAGTTTGAAATATTGATCAAGAGGGTTGTCGCATTCAAAGTACAGGCTCAAATCATCTCGAGCAGTAAGAGTCGTTTGCTCTAAACTATGATAGCAACACGACCTCTCTCGTAGCATGACTCGTCTGCAAACACAAAGAAAACAAATGTATGGAAAGTATTAAACAATCACAAAGAGTAAAATACTTTTGATGGGTCGTTGAACACACCAAATATAAATCACTAAACTATACCAAATTATTTCAGAATAATGGCAAGTTCAGGTATCGATCCACAGGGACAATTATGAAATTAAACTAATTTAATCGCTAAATTCCTAAATCAATTTTGGTTAAAAAGATTTGAGGATGCTATGACTAAACAAGAATTAAATGAAATTGAATAATTAAATTGAATATTGAAATTAGGGTTTGAGATATTAATTTTTGGAAAAAATCCTAGGGTAAAGAATTCACCACTAACCACATGAACGAGATTTAACATCGGCCATCAATTACAATCCGGTTTGAAATACCCAATATTTCACAACTACAAGTTTGAAATATTGATCAAGAGGGTTGTCACATTCAAAGTACAGGCTCAAATCATCTCGAGTAGTACGAGTCGTTTGCTTTAAACTATGGTAGCAACACGACCCGTCTCTCGTAGCATGGCTCGTCTTGTACTTTGAATGCAAACACAAAGAAAACAAATGTATGAAAAGCATTAAACAATTACAGAGAGTAAAATACTTGAAGAGATGAAAAAAAAAATTATTAAAAACTTCTAAATCATCCATACATTGATTCAAACCGATTCACAATCAAAGCTTATGAAAAATCCTATCACATGACTAGGGTTTCATCAAAATCCTAGAAAAGACGACTAGCCACTCATGGAGGAGTGAGAAAAGGAAGAAGACGAGGAAGAAACTCTCATGGAAGTGTCCTTCAAGCTTTAGGAGAAAATCACCTCTTTAGAACCCTAGCCTCCCTTTGCTTTGAATTAATTTTCGAACCCTAGGTTTGGCTATTTTTCTTCCTTTTATTCTGAGCAAAACAGACCAAAAATTCTGTGCACGCGTCCCTAGGTGGGCCGCTCAAGCGGTGGTGGGTTGCACGTGCGGTGGTCTGGCTAGCTCGGATTCTTCACTTCTCGCACGGAAAATCTGCTTTCGCGCCCTTTTTGATTGAATTTTCATATATCCTGCCAAATCTGTACAAGTGCACGAAACACATCATCTCCACCAAATAAACAAAATTGAAAGACTAAAAATGTAACTTAAGTGGCCTTAATGTGGTACCTTTCGGCCTACATCATTACTCATGTATATTCATATATATGATGTGTGTTTAATATATTGCATGTGGAAATTATACTGTAAGGTCCCCATAAAAGCTGCGTGCTATATGCACTAGTTTCAGTTGTTAGATAAAAAAAATGAATATACATCATTGATCATTCACACATTGAATCATAACCAATTGATTATACACATGTTGAGTCTCATAACCAATATGATTTTGAAATATAACCAAACACGTTGTAATCAAATTTGATTTAACAATTTGCTAGTTCATAACCAAATACTACAGTAGTTCGTAACAATGCAAACCATAACTTGAATATGCACAATGTGAATTGTAGCATTGAGTCGTATGAGTAATGTGTCTTACTTTTATATCTGGATTTCCTTTTTTCTTTTTTCGTGTTTATCCTTGTGTGATATGGTACAAGTAGTTTGTAATGACACCAATATTCAAGTCCCCGTAATATAGCACATGAGGTCATTGAATTATGGATTTCCATTTAGTAAGTTTTGAGAAAAACAAACACACAAATATAATTGCATCAACGGTGGTGTCCTTTTTTTTCTTCTTAAAAGCAATGTACAGTTGAAATATAGCCAAGTGATGTCTGATACAATCTAGGAATCTACTTTTAAATGATGGACTTTGTTGTTCTCTCTCAACGGTAAGGCTTGCCGTTAGCATCCCGGGTGGCACTTTAGTGGAGCCTACCTCATGCACTGGGTCATACTCTCTCAATGTCATTTTAATGTTCCAAACTTTACAGTTGGATGCTTGAGCTTAACCAATTGGAGATGGTGATCTTGGATTTGCTTTATGTTATCACCATTTATAACAAATATGGCTGATTGTCTGCTAGTCTTATATTTTTTCTCAAAGAATTGAATCCTAACATGTCTTCTTCTTCTTTTTCATGTGGGATAAAATGTACAGCTTTGCCAATATCGTCACTTTTTCCTTTCCTATATTTCATGGTATGTATATTACACTCTGGAACTCATGTTTCATGCTTTTGTGCCCCAAAATAACTTGGATGCTTGATCTAAATGTTTACCATTTTTTGTGCGGGTAAATTATAAATATACCCCATAAAGTTTGTTTAAAATATAGATTGTCCTTTGTGATTTGAAAAATTACAAATACCCCCTTATCATAATTTTTTATTTAACAGAATTAATTGAAAAAATAAAATTCCTAGCTGCTCTCCTATACAATAAAAAAATTACCTGAATTATTAATTGAAATAAATTTTTGACATCATCAAAAATTATTAATTGACTTGGTGATTTATTAATAAAAGGGCCCATTTGTTATGAAATTAGAAACTTTAAGGGGCAGGGTGTAATTTTCATAATTACATGAGGTAATTTGTATTTTAAGTAAACCTCAAGGGTTGGATTTGTAATTTATCCATTTTGTGTGGATTAAATGGGACTTATTAATATCAATTTACTGAGTCTCTTATATAAAAAAAAAGGTGGATAATCGTACTCCTAATGTTTCCACTGTGGTGTTTATGTTTTTGACTGAACTGTGTGACCTTAACATGAAAATTTACAACGAAAAGGCATATTCTGTGTTCTTAAAAGTATGTCGCAATGATGAAAGGAGAATTCTGGAAAACCTGTTTATTCTACATTGACTGCAGTAACCAAACTAATGTCACCTGGGAAGATACTTGACTATTTTTCAGGATGTGTCGGTTCATGGTTATTGCAGTGAAAACAGAAAGTATTATTTATTTGTTTGTCTGGTCTATATTGCAAATATTATTGTGGTAATTTTTATTTTTTTGTTCATTTAAGATCTGACCTTATAGTGATGTGGAGCCTTTCCACAGATAAGAGACTTCCATATTGCAAAAAGGGAGGAAGATATTGGTTACTATGCTGGTTATGTAGGTGAACATATTTTCCGCATACATTTTTTTTTGAAGGTATATTAACTTTGTCTATCTTGCTTATTCCCTTGTTTTTCCTTTCATTTCTTGAAGGATCTTCATTTATGTTTGGAAGAGCTTTGACTTCTGTTCTATGGGGGATGGTGGCTGATCGGTATGGTAGAAAGCCTGTCATAATGTTTGGCACCATTTCAGTGTTAGTATTACCGAACATCTATTTCTTGATTGCATATTAGTTCAAATTTCCATTGATGATGTTTAGCTAGCTTAACTTGTGTTTGGTTGAGGGATTTGGGAAGGAATTTGAAAAATAAAAGGGAAAAGGTGTGTGAAACTAGGTGAAGTGTAAGTATATTTTATTCATATTTTATCTACCTTTTCCCTTTCCCTTTCCCTTTCCCTTTCACTTTCCAAAGTAGATTTTTCTCATGTCAATTTTTTTCCATCTTTTTGTCTGATGTTCATCACAGGGTTGTTTTTAATACTCTCTTTGGTCTTAGTACAAACTTTTGGATGGCAGTTTGTACAAGGTTTCTTCTTGGAAGTTTGTGTGGAATACTTGGGCCGATGAGGGTATGTATGTCATATTATATATATGAGTTCTTTACAATTATCAATTATGCAATTCTACTGGCGTTTGTTTCTATAGATATACATTACATCTTCTAAAGGGGGTGGTCTTTCAAAATGTGCATGTGGCTAATAAATTGTTGAGCACTAAGTCATCTAAAACTGTTAGAGATGGGTAATTTTGTTATTTGTATCCTCAGCACGCCTCCTCACATGTGGCGAGCCTCTCCTACATAAGCAAGCCAAACATGTGCTACTATTATAATCATTAGGTAGATGATGTTCGATTCTATAGAATACATAATGAGCTGACGAATCATACTCCATGGTAATGGCCTACTGTTTGGGTCCCCAATTGTAAATGTGTTTGTGTATATTATCTTTCTTCACTATTCTCTGATATTTTGTTGCACTTCACGTAAATATTTGTCTTTCAATATACCCAGGCATATGCTTCAGAAGTTTGCCGTAAAGAATACCAAGCTTTGGGAATGTCAATCGTAAGAATCTTTTATCAGATTCTCATGAATCCTAAGCATGTGTTTTGAATCATGGATTTGGGTTTTTGGAAAGGGAAAGAAAAAACTGTGAGGGAAATGTGAATGAAATATAAGCTAAAGTTTTTCTCCATTTCCCTCGCCTTCTCATTTCCCTTTCTAGATCCCTACCCAAATCTATGTCTAAAGTTGTGCTGCATAATTCTCACGGAGAAGTATCTTGTTCATTTCAGGTAAGCACATCATGGGGCATAGGATTGGTAATTGGTCCAGCTCTTGGAGGCTTTCTTGCACAGGTGCTGTTCTTTCTTCAAACTCAAGTATATGTTCCTGAGAATGAAGAAATGATGTACACAAATTGTTGAACTTTTAATCAGCTGAAAGATTTTTTATTAACATTAATGGTAATTATTTATTTGTTCAGAATGGATGCAAAATTGTATCCACAACTCTAGGGGATTTCAACCGCCAAGCATAGGATTTTAGCTATTTATGGCCCTGTTCTTGTGGTATCCACATTGTCCTTTAAAATCTTCCATGTGTTGAAACATTTTGTATGATTTAATAACCCTTATTCTTCTAGAATACAAGTCATTTTTGGCCTTCAAGGTGCTGCCTGCATATGGTAATTTGGTGAACTTTATATGGTTTATAGTTAACTATTGAATTTCTGTGGATCATTGTTTCACAAAAGATATGACACTAGATATGGCTGAATGGGCCAACATTGTTCAGACAAGTCTTTCTTGAATTGATATATATAAAGTACGCTTTTATATTTTTTTTCACCACAATTTCATGCCTTGTATATGGAGGAAAAATCTCTCTTCACTTTTGCATTGGTCAGTAAGAGCTCTACGTAAAATACGAATCATGGAAAACTAACTTTCATGTAATATATATACACATTTAACTTTTGCTTTGAATGGAAACTCAGATTGTTACTTAAAAGTTCATTTGAATGTCTACATGTTGCAGCCTGCAGAAAAATATCCCAATATATTTTCTAAAGAATCCATTTTTGGGAGGTGAGATATATTATCAACTTTTTACTTTTTCGTATTCTCTTAATCTTTCATTGTGAAATTTCCTTCTTTTTTTTTTATCCTTGGTGTTCGTAAGAAAGAATGACAGGATGTTAAATTCTAGGTTTCCTTACTTCTTGCCTTGCCTTACAATATCACTCTTCACATTGTTTGTATCCATTGTTTGTTGTTGGCTTCCGGTATGTTTTTCTTTCAATCTAATGCTTTTTATCATTTTTATTCTATACATTTCAACTTTCTAAAAATTATCATTTACTAGTTCTAAAAAATATGTAGTACCATTTTTCTTTGTCATTGTAGGAAACGCTGCACAACCATAATGGAAAAGATGATTCATGTGATGCATTAGAGGCTGCAACTAATGAGTCCAATGCTTTGGAAGAAGTGAAAAATTCTGGAGAAGTTTCAACTTCATTTATGAGCCTTCTAAAAAATTGGCCCTTAATGTCGTCTATCATTGTGTATTGTGTTTTCCAACTTCATGATATGGCCTATACGGAGGTGGTTTTCATGTCTAAGCTTCTGGTTGTTTGAAATTTTTGAATAAATTTCAATTTTTCATAGCATCTCAACCCCATCAAGTTGTGTAACTTGTCTTTTATCATCTTTATGTTCAATGAGACTGTAACCTTATCCTAGTAGGGTAATTTATTGATTTATGCTGAGATGGTTCTGATAAATGACATATTGAAAATGGTATCTGTACACTATAGAAAAAACTTCAGTGTGGTTTTTTTTTTTGGAGATCTTTGGTCTGTAGTTCAATGTGGAGTTTTTTTAAATTAACCTCGTCCTCTTTAAAATGATATTTCAAGTGAAGGCCATTTACTACTATAGCATGATTTAGACCAGAAAATCATAGCTGAATAATGACCTTTTTGTAGCATTTTCAGAATGTACATAATCACGTCCCTTGTCAAATACAAATGTTGAGAGTACAATGCTGGCAATCTGCTTGTCTGAAATCAGTATTGTCTGCACAACATGCAATTTGACATGTACCAATATATTCAAGGAAATAATTTTAGTTTATTGAAGGTAAATTTATGTTGTAGTGTAATACCTCAGATCACAATGCTTGGTATTTATATTTGGTTTATTTTAATGTATATTCTTGTTCATCTTCATACTCAATATTGCCAACCAACTAGGAATTATTCTAATCATGGATTAACCATGATGCTGTCTTGTTGCTATATTAATATTTTTCAGATATTTTCGTTGTGGGCTGTCAGTCCAAGGAGCTATGGGGGATTGAGCTATACAACTGCAGATGTTGGTGAAGTTCTTGCTGTCTCAGGTATATATATATATATATATAAGTGTCTATATTCTTTGCAAACAAGTCCTACATTTCCTTTTAAATTCTTTTTCTTGCTGTCACAGATATATATATACACGTGTCTATGTTCTTTGCAAACAAGTCCTACATTTCCTTTAAATACATTTTTTTTTTTTCTTTTTTTGTTACCAAGCTTTCATTTGCCTACTGTAGGGAACAAACTTTATGTAATTGTAACCTCCAAAAGAAAACCCTTGACATAACATGCTAATGTTTTCATTAATCAAGTAATTTATTCCTCTGGATTCAACTTTATAATTTTTTTTTATAACAAAATTTGTGCTCTTTGACCATTCTTTTGCCATTGCATTCGTCTTTTTTCTTTTCTGTTCTCCTTGTTTTGTTCAGGACAAGGATAGCTGACCTCTTTTTTCTGACTATTAGGGCTTGGGCTCTTACTTTTCCAGCTATTTTTGTATCCCTTGGTGGTGAGAATTGTTGGGCCCATAATGGTTTCTCGCATTGGAGCTGTATGCCTCTAACAATCCTTTTCTGTTCAATCTATTTCTACTTCAATTTGCTTATGCTGTTCTTGTTAATTTGTTAATGTTGTTTATAATTGGCTTTATGTTAAGGCTTTATCCATACCGTTGTTATCTAGTTACCCGTACATAGCTATGCTCTCTGGTGTTGGTCTCGCATTGGTGGTTAGTTCTGCATCTGTTCTAAAGAACGTTCTCTCTGTAAGTGCAAACCAAGACTCAAAACTTTTTCTACCTTCCAATAATAGTCTGTTTTATCTCGAGTCTTCATCTTCCACTCCAGAATTGCTCAAGGGCTCAACTATGCTAAACAATTATAGACTTCACCTGTGGAATGAAATTGTCAATGACAAAAATAACATGGACAAGGGAATACATTTTTCCTCACAAAAACATTTACACAACTGTCCTTTGTGTCTATTTACCAGTGCCCTACACATTCATATATGTTAACAGCTGAAACATCGATCTCATATTTGTGCTGAGTTAGAATATTCATGTTCTTGGCCACAGATGACAAGTTCTTTTCATAGCAGAATATTATCTAAATTGCAGTTTCTGCTACTCTATTGCATTTGACCCATTTGATATGTGTTTAGGCATAATTAGTTGTGGAATGCTTGTGATTTGTTAATTGAAAAAACACCAATTTCATGCTGATGAATATTCCAGTAGCTTGCCAATATGTGTGTCCACTTTTTTCATTGTAAATGGATACAATTAGCAGTGGAAATGGCAGATACATATAATTTTGAATTCATGCAAACAGATTGGAATATGTTTTAATTAGGGAAATGAGATTCAAACTCCCCTGGTGAGAAGCAAGAGAACAAAAACAATGTGTGATAACCTGAAAGGGAAGTGTGAATATCATTTCCTAATAATTACTCTGAACATCCTTGTTTTTAGGAAGCATAATTTGAAATAGCATGTTTTCTCAACTCAAACTCAGGCTCAACAAACCACTGTGCCAAGTTCTACTAAATTAAGCTCAGCTTCAAAAGTTGTTTCTTGCAATAGATTGATGTTTCCCTTACATGTGTACTCTAAACAATATCAGGTATCCATTACAACGGGATTGTTTCTTCTGCAAAATAGAGCTGTGGTAATTTCCCCCCTTCTGTAGTGTATATGTCTTCTCCCTTGGAACTCTTTCCAATTTGCAATTTAGGTCCATAAGCTGTTTTTCATTGGGTGATTATTTGATGTAAAATTCAGTCACAAGAACAAAGAGGAGCTGCAAATGGCATTTCTATGTCTGCAATGTCTCTGTTTAAAGCAGTTGGTCCAGCTGCAGGAGGTTCACTGTAAGTTTTTCTTTGATTAATTGAGTTTTTCTCATTCTTGTAATACATCAACTTAATGATGTATAATATGTGGATAATAATTGAGTTGCTCAGTTTTTGTAAATTGGTCTGAATCTAGAGAGAAAAGATCGAACAAGCAAGTTTAAGTCACTCGTTCTCTTTTTTTGTTACTATAAGTTCCTTCCTCGTCACTGGCACTTTTTCTTTTCTGTTTTCAATAATCCTACTTCTATATTTCTTATGTTTTCTCTTATGATGGCAAACCTCCCCCCCCCCCCCCCCCCCCCCCCAACTAACAATTCAAACCTTTTTATATGAGCTTCAATATTCATGGATCTTTATTGGATGATAGATTTGTTAAAAAGAATGGGTGGAAAATAAAAAAAGACTAGATGTCTAAATGGCCTCCCACACCCTGGAAACCTTTTTAGCCTTTGTTTATTATTAATCTTGTTATTTTTTGATAGTTTTGTAAAATTTTGACTTGGCTGGAATCTTATGCTTATTTAGAATCATATACAGATTGACTTGTTTGACATTAATTTAATAATTCTTGGTTCACATTGAGTTTACTTCTCGATTGTACATTTGTTGTGCCCTTTATGTAAAGAGGTGTGTAGTTCTCAACATGTTCAATAATTTGATTATTGTGAATGTTTACATTTACATACGTAGGCATTAGTTTTGTTCTCATTCCTCAAGTTTTCATATTCTTTTTTCATTTCTCTTATGTTTCTGAAACATTTTGATATCCTTCTTTAGGAATACTGCATAAGTTGTGTAAAGCTTATATGTTTAATTATGTTCATCATTAATGTTAATTCCATGTTCATGCATTTGATCTTATTGTATAACATGGATGATTCTCCATCGTTGCAGCTTTTCTTGGGCACAAACGCGTCAAGGTGCTTACTTTTTTCCAGGTACAAAGCTATAATATAGCATTCTAATTCCATGTTTCTAATCCTATGTCTATGTCATGTAAATTATGTTAAAGATGAAACATTGATATGTTAGCTTTAAAGTTCTTATCATCTGAAGTAATGTTGATATGCAGGTAATCATATGGTGTTCTTCGCCCTAAACTTGATCGAGGCGATTGGACTGCTTTTGACCTTCAGACCCTTTTTAGTTCTACCTGATGACAATCTCTCCTAGCTTATACACTCTACTCTACATATCAAACTAGAAGACTCCCCAAATTTTGAAGAATGAAGAGTCTGTTATTTATGACTGTTATATTTGAATGACAATAGGGGAATTAGTACTGAGGAACATTTTTAAATAAATTATTTATGACTTTATTTTGAGATTTTGTATTGGACCATTTGTTGTGATTTATTCAGAGTACTTTTTTTAAATTATGCTTATAGATTATCAACTTTCAGTTTAAGTTTACAACAAATAATATCCCATCCCCAACTCAAAAAATAATTTATATGCAAAAAAACCCATTTCAGCCCCCAGAAAACTGACAAAAGATGCCAAGCCCTTGTGGCCAAGTGACATGTAACCGTACCTTAGGTGCGGTGAGTCGAAAGTCTGGGTTCGAGTTGCGCTAGATCAGCAGCGGCTTTTTTAAATTATAATTTAACTTTACTAACATACTAAAATTCTATCTTGGAACTGACAAAAGATACATGAGTATTCTTACAAGGATAACAACAGAAACATTAATTTATTATTGAAAAATAAATAAATGTCTAAGAAATTTTAATACCTAGAGGTGTGATGGCAAAACAAATACCAAACTTAAATTGCTAAATTTTCTCAAAATTTTCATATTACTAGTTCTCAAAAATATATATAACCATTTACAAAACAAGGGCACAATCTGGATTCTTAAAACAAAATTTTAAATTATGCTTATAGATTATCAACTTTCAGTTTAAGTTTACAACAAATAATATCCCATCCCCAACTCAAAAAATAATTTATGCAAAAAAAAATCCATTTCAGCGTCCAATAAACTGACAAAAGATGCCGAGCCCTTGTGGCCAAGTGGCATGTAACCGTACCTTAGGATGCAGTGAGTCGAAAGACTAGGGTTCGAGCTGATAGATCAACAGCGATTTCTTTAAGTTGTAATCTAACTTTATTAACATACATATACTAACATTTTATCTTTGAAAAAAAAAAAAAAAAAACTGACAAAAGATACCTGAGTATTCTTACAAGGATAACAACAAAAACATTAATTTATTATTGAAAAATAAATAAATGTCTAAGAGAAATTTTAATACCAAGGGGTGTGATGGCAAAACAAATACCAAACTTAAATTGCTAATTTTTCTCAGAATTATCATTTTACTAGTTCTCAAAAATATATATAACCATTTACAAAACAAGGGCACAATATGGATTCTTAATGCAAATTTTTTTTTCAAAGGAACTAAATATGATGCAGATTCTTAATGGGAAAAATGATTCTATAAAGCAAAAAATTAAAAGTATGAAAAGTATGAGCAATGATTATCAACCCAGGGTCAAGCCCTAGGATTCCTTACTCCCATCAAAAACAAAAAACAAAAAAAAAAAACAGAAAAAAAAAAAGAAGACATTATTAAAGTAAAGCTTTTGAAATGGCATAATTCACTAAATTGGAGTTAATAAAAAGCAACACCACAGAAAACAAGTCTGGCTAATCCATTGCTTCATTTTTATATATTCAATACATAACAATATCTTTCAGCCAAACAACACAAAGTCAGCAGCAAAATCCACCAAACAGATCAATAAAACAAACTTCATAATCTCTTCAGACTTTTCTTTCTTGCGTCCATTTTCTTTTTGTCTGCCTGAACTTTTGCCAACGTAACTTCCTTCTTTTGTGTCACCGGTGGTGGTGCCGCCACTGAGTCACTGCTAACTCCGGTCTCGGTTGTTGAATTCAAGGCCGAGGCTGGCTGATCCTGCCCATTTCCCCCTTTGGTGAATGTTGTAGTTGAAGCCAATGGTGATGGCAATGGTAATGCAGCTCCAGAACTTGCTTTCTTCTCATCAACGCTGAGAACTGAGGTATTTGACTGGTCGACATTCAAGGCAGTGGTCGACTCTGAAATAGCTCCTGATTTAAACTTTGGTTTTTGCTTAAGAGCATGAATTCCAGTGTACAGTCTGTAAAGCGAGAAACACAACACAACCCGTAAATTCATGAGTAGAAATCCATACAAGGCACATATGATACAATCGCATACACCATGTATACACCATATTTACTATCGTGAACGTGACATAATCTTCTAATGTGCTGAAACAATATAATATTTCTTTCAAAATCCAAACTTCATCAGAAGTAACCATTTTCTTCAAGGGAAACACCAATCTATTGCAAGAAACAATTTAACCATCCGGTGACACATGAACTTCGCCAGACAGAGAACCAGAGGGTATTAGCCCCCAACCAAACATTGGAAATTTCACAATTCAACTCTTGCTGACATGGCTGCTAACCAAGAGTAATGTTTAGCACTGTTCCATTTATATCTTCTTCATGACAAGTTAACCAAAACTCCATCTTAACTACGCATTTCCAATGATGAGGAAAACTTCACAACTATAGGAAGTAAGGCCAATATAGGAAACACAATAGCTGATTAAGGACCAAACATGGCAGATGACACCTTGGTCGGTCAAATAATTCAAGTGTTCAGCTCAATGTGTTCTAGGAAAAGCTACCGATACAACATCGCTACCTTGTGTGCCTGTTTTAGGACCGAAGGGGATTTAGTCCTAAAACAAGTGTTGAATCTAGAACAAAATTAAGGACCGAAGAAAAGCAACCACATAATGACCACTGCTTTCTTTAAAGGCAGTTCTCATCCACATTTTTTGTATTTTTGTCATTTACTATAAAGTTAAGGTTATTTATGTCTACATACATAAATAAGGGCAAAATTGGGAATGACATGAAAATTTGTGATGATCTGATCAACATCTGTTAGTACTATTAACAGACAACTAACAGATGGGAAAAGTGAAATTCAAAATTGAACCTGAAGGGAGGTTAGTGTTTTTTTAGAAACGTCAAGGGAGGCTTCTATAATTGGCATAAACCTCAGGGGAGGTCAGTGTAATTTACCCTTTTAAATAACCTACCTTCATGATGGGTTCAGTCTTGATAACCACTGAGATCAATCACGCAGAAGTCTCACATTTTCAGAAAAATAAAAAATAAACAAATGACATAGTGGCAATGTATCACCTAGCATGCCTGGCATACTCCTCGTAATTTTCAAGCAACATCTTGCCAGCCTGCTCATTCAGAGCTGATTCTGGAAATGGTTCTATCAGTAGACACCTGACTACCTGTGATATATAACAAATATAAGAGCTTAATGAGAAGATAATCGGACCAGCACACAAGCCACGTGAATGCAAAAATCTCTAGAGGATTGATGGGTTCAACAAATTACTGGTCTCTGCATCAAAGTGAAACAAAACTAGTACTCTAAACTGCACATCAACTTACAATCAGAACATGTCGTAACCCAAGACTTGGATTCCAATCCTTTTTCAATGTGTTGACACAAATCTCACCATTTGTTGCAATGTTTGGATGAAAAATCTTAGTCAGAAAGTAACCTACAATAAAATTCACAGAGGATTCAACATATGGGAATGGATTGATGATGAATAATTTGTTCTTGAAAAGACAGAAATCTTAAAAACTGCAACAGAGCAGACTGAGAGCCAAGAATTTCACAGAGCATGCTAATCAAAACCCAAATGCATCATCAAAGACCCAACAAGAATCTACACTCCCATTCAAGAAGAAACATCACATTATTCATATATACACATATATCACCATAAAATTATGATCTTATAACTCAGGGGAGGTCAGTGTAATTTACCCTTTTAAATCCTTTTCAAATCTTCACTCCACCAACTATGGCCAAAACATTAACAAAATTCTTGAAGCCAAGCAAGCAATATTCAGAAAATATATGAAATTCCACTGCCATATACACTGGGAGACGGTGATAACGATACCATTCTGCCACCAATCACAGAAGGGCTGGGGGATGCAAAAACTATATATAGATCCGCACGGTAAACTAATCATCACACAACTATATATACACTGGATCTAAAGACGCAGGCAAACAAAGAATCATCAAGTTGTGAGTAGCGAAGTATGAAATATAGAAAGGTTACTGACCATCAAAAAAATAGAGATAAGAATGAGAAAAAAAAACGAAATATAGAAAGATTAGATTGAAAGAAACAAAAGACAGGTTACGAATGGTATATGATCACACTACATGAGTAAAAATCAGGTCAAAAATGGCAGTCCTGCAACATATAATATATAATTTTTCTTTAAGTTCACACCTCAATCAATTTAAACTACTTACAGGCTAAAGGAAAGACAAATGTCACAACCTTTGGTGAAATAAATTCTCTTAACTCATAAGCCTCAACAAACCTTTGGGAGGGGAATGCGGGAAGTCATGAGACAATATCAATTTCATGCGGAAAACACCATTCTCGTAGGGAGTTCCAGCTGCAAGGTTGATATTTGGTCAGTCTAAAAAATAAATACCTTTAATGATCATACAAGGTTTGAGTGAAAATAACATACCTGGGCCTTCAATGTCAGCATATATGATTGAAAAATCATCATCATTAACACCTACTTTAATGCCCTCCGGAGGAGTTTCATCAAGATTCTTCAACTCCTTCGCAAGTTGCTTAATGACGTTCGGTGGAAGATTTTCATTGGTTGCCTACCACAATAATCCAACAAGTAATGTTTGTGAGAATATTCCTTGATGTCAATTAATGAATTCTACAGACAGAAAAGCTCTGAATTTATATCCTTTTTGACTGAAAGGGATCTTAGCATTCATTGTACAACAAAGTGCTAAGTTTGGCACATATGCCCTAGTTGAGAAGTTTAGAACATGATGCAAAAGATGTCTATCACAAAACCAAGACATGTGTCACCATCCAACTCAAAAAAAAACAAAAAAATCCAATCAACCACAAAGCATTTTTAACTAACCACTGCAAAATGCAATAGACAATTCAAACATAGGTTTTACAGTCCAGCTCATTCAAGTTTAAACCTTCCATTACTCGTGCAATAACACATCACATTTTGGGGAAAAGAATAATTTTCTTTAATTGTCATGGAGAAACTCAGCAAGCATCCGAAACACTCAAGCAAGAAAATTATGTTCTAAAAACCGGGAACATTACCATAGACACCCAAATAAAGGCAGTCGTCAAAGACCTCCGAGACGTAGCTGATTCTCAGAATTGGCAATGATGTGCAAGAACTTCTCCAATTATAGTTTTCAAAGAGAAATACTTCAGCCACCACAGGAAATCCTGCAATATAATGAGTGGTTACAATTGCATAGGTTAAGAAAGAGAATGCATCCAAACTAAAATTATGTGTTAAAACCAATTTTTTGATTATTGAAAAAACAATAAATAAAACTCCTAAGAAGACAAATAAACGGTGTTCAAATTACATGTAATAGAATGCACTATAAATGACATTGCAATCCTCTACATTAAATCAATGTCCCTTACTACACAAAAGCCAAGTGAAGAGAACAAGAGGAACATCCAAACAAAATGATCCTTTCCAAAACTAAACATTCATCAAATCAAGTTTATGCAAACAACCAAAGTGTCATTTGACCATCACAATAAATTGCTTCAATATTTGTGATATCACTGCAACATTTAAAGTCAAGCCACTGGATAATAGTAGGATTTTAATTTTCTGAATAAATCATACATACACATAAACACATATGTATAAATTAGAAAAGCGAGAGTAATGATTAAAAAGAAAATCCTTAAAAATTAAATTGACATATTAAGGCTAAATATTAATCTTAAAAAGCTTCATTTTGCAAGACGTAACTTAAAATGAAAATATTCTACTAAACAACTTAAATATCAAAATGCAAGCTTCATTTTGCAAGATGTAACTTAAAATGAAAATATTCTACTAAACAACTTAAATATCAAAATGCAAGCTTCATTTTGCAAGATGTAACTTAAAATGAAAATATTCTACTAAACAACTTAAATATCAAAATGCAAGCTTCATTTTGCAAGATGTAACTTAAAATGAAAATATTCTACTAAACAACTTAAATATCAAAATGCAAGCTTCATTTTGCAAGATGTAACTTAAAATGAAAATATTCTACTAAACAACTTAAATATCAAAATGCAAGCTTCATTTTGCAAGATGTAACTTAAAATGAAAATATTCTACTAAACAACTTAAATATCAAAATGCAAGCTTCATTTTGCAAGATGTAACTTAAAATGAAAATATTCTACTAAACAACTTAAATATCAAAATGCAAGCTTCATTTTGCAAGATGTAACTTAAAATGAAAATATTCTACTAAACAACTTAAATATCAAAATGCAAGCTTCATTTTGCAAGATGTAACTTAAAATGAAAATATTCTACTAAACAACTTAAATATCAAAATGCAAGCTTCATTTTGCAAGATGTAACTTAAAATGAAAATATTCTACTAAACAACTTAAATATCAAAATGCAAGCTTCATTTTGCAAGATGTAACTTAAAATGAAAATAAGAAGAAACATCACATTATTCATATATACACATATATCACCATAAAATTATGATCTTATAACAACACAAGTTAAGAATCACCAAAGAAAGAGTGCAAGATCACAAAACCCTAGATAAAAGAGATTAAAAACTCAAACTTGGTTTGATTAATAAATAAAACAAATTGCATGAACAGTTTGTTGAGAGATGATGTGAGCACAGAACTCAAAGATTAAAGAAAACCCAGATGAGAAAATCAAATCACCTTAGAGAGAGAAAGTGTGAGAGAGAGAGAGGAGTGGCAGTGGGGGTTTAATTTGCTCTTTTTCCTCCTTCCTCCTCCGCACAGCGATCTCTCCTTTCAAATGATTGATGAATTGATTATTTTGTGGACAAAGCTTAATATAAAATAATAATAATAGTAGGCATAAATAAATATTTTAGAATTTGCAAAATAAAAGAAGAGTTGTCAATGTCATTTCATTGTCAATGAGAAAAAGGTTTTGAAAATGAATTTTGAAAAAAAAATAAATTAAGCATTAATGATACTAAAATTTATTAAATATTAATAATTAAAATCTTAAATTATTTTATGTATTGTAAATATTTTTTCAAATATTGTAATTCTCTTTCTTTAAAAATACAAATTTACACATAATTATATCAATCTTTCTTTTAATTGAAGCAAAAGGCAATCCAAGTACGAAAATATGAATAATAAAATATAAATTTTAAATTTAAATGTAAAATATATAATAGCATATATGTATATATATCTCTATATTACTCATAATATGATTGATGGTAGATAAGGAAAGTGTTGTGAGAATTTATACCTTAAATAAACACGGTGTAATTGTATTAAACTTGTGTGTGACTTGTTGTACTTACCTATCTTTAAACTTTAAAGAAATGTTAGTATAATTTACTTTATATTTTTTTACACACAATTTTATAAAAAATGTTTAATAATTTAAAATTTGTTAACAAGAGTTCTTGAAAATAAAAAAAATAAAAAAATAACTATTTTAGGTGTTTATTTAACAAGGAGCAGCGATGTAAGTAAAAAATTTTAGGGATAATTTCATTTTAGTGTGTATTTAGAACTATATTTACAGACTAGTGATAAATTTTATAAATATTAAGAAATAAAATTATAAACTTTTTTATAATTTTGTAATTAATTTTTGACAAAGTTTTTGAAATGTAATTTCTCCAATTTTTATACAACCCTTTTAAGGTCTTGAACTTAAATTTTGCAACAAAATATTACTTTTTGCCCATGAAAATGAAAAACAATTATCATACTTTCAAGTGGTGTTGGTTAATTAGAACGGAGTGCAATAAAATGATGATTTTATCAAAATATTCATTCTCATATTTAGTTGATTAAAAATAATAAAAAAAATACATTATAAATAAAATTATTATTCACCATTATAAGATAATGATAATTTCATCAGAAAGTTTAAGGAATAATCACTCAATTTCATTTTATTTCTTTGAAGTGTACCAAATAGAAAATCATGATTTTACTATTGTTAGATCCACTTGTTTAACAAAAATTATATAAAATTTAAGGAGTTGTTTGAAGTGTCCTAAATAAGTGTATTTTTTGTTTTTTTGGATTAAAAAGTTGAGAAAAAAAATATGGATATTTGGGTTACCTTTTTGACTTTTTATGAAAAAATGTGCATTAAAAAATTATATAAAGATGTGTGTAGGAGAAGATCAGAGATGTGTGTTGTACAGTCGTACAATCTGCACAGCCGAATTAATGGTAAGAAATTATTGGCAACTTTTCGGGCATTGCACTGGACGGTTTTGTTCTGCCCGTGGGGGCCATCACGGGTCCCATTTTGATAATCTGAATTGTCAATGTATAGAACTCGTCAAGTACTATATATTTATAAAAAATCATGTTGATCGGATATCGATAGCTATCTGATCAAATTTATTTGTTTTCAATCGTTAATTATAACACCATCCATTTTTTATACAAAACTGATTTGATCATGTAGTTATCAATATCCGATCAATGTGATTTTTTATAGACATGGCCTTGTTTGGTTTGTATTTGAAAAACATGTTTTGAGATAAAAAGTACGAAAATTTGTTTGGTTTGATTTTTTTTCAAAAGATGTTTTGAAAAATTATTTTGGGAGAGAGTTTTGGAAAAAATGATTGATTTGATATGTATGAGAGAGAGATTTGTTTGAAAAATTTGTAAACCAAACAAGTTTTGGAAAAAAATTTTGAGAAAATTTGTTTGGTTTGATTACTTTTGAAAACTTATTTATAGAGAATTTTTCTCAAAATTTTTTGAGAAACACAAACCAAACAAGGCCTATACTCGACGAGTTCTACAGATTGAACGGTTCGAATTATAAAAAAGGGACCCATGATGGGCCCTCACGGGCCGAACAGCAGTGTATGAAAATTGCACCAAAATTGTGTAATTTTTCTTAACAAACGCAGCACAGAGTTGAACATACATGATTGTTAGTTGTACTTTTCTATGAAAAATTAATTTTTTAATATTTTTTTGAGTGAATAGTGATAATTTTTTAACTTTTTGAATAACTTTTTTATTTTTTATCTTTTTGGGGAGATGTAAAACTTAGCCTTAAGAAATTTTCTTGTAACATTAATAATTCTCAAACTATAAAGCTAATAAAGCTAAAATTTTCAATTATTTCCTTGCCACAAATTTTTTTTTATGGTCAAATACAAATTTTGTAACCTAAATAAATGGATGCATCTAATCTTTACTTTACTTTCTATTATTTTTCGTTTCTTTCTAATCAAAAAGATTTCTAACCGAAAAGATTGATATGGAATATATTATTAACATTGGGATCCACCACTTTTCTTTTTAACTGTGTAGATAAGTGTATTAATAGCTCAAATAGAATGAGTATCGTGAGGCTGGTTTGGAATCTTCCGTTTTAGTTAAAAAATTAAAAAATTATTAAATTAATAATTTATATTAAAAAGTTAAAAAAAAAATTTCTCTTTACTTTTTGTATATCTTTTTGTAAAAAGTCAAAAAGTCATCCCCAACATATTAATTTTTTTTAACTCATATTTTAGCCAAATAACAAAAAAATTACTAAATTAACATGTTTCCAAACGAGAAAGCCATTGCTTAACAAATTTAAATTAACACAAACCATAACTAGTGCTTTAGAGAGTTAAAGTAAAATGTGTTTTGAAAAAAGATAAAAGCAATTTAAAAAATGATATTTACGTTAAAGTCTAATTTTTAAGAATAAAGTGATATGGTATACTAATTAGTGTATTAAGAGTCTCTCTAATGACTTATTAGTGGAACTGTTATAACTATAATTTGACAGCTACTATATGTGTCAACAGCTGTCAAAACTTCCCTTCCTCTATTTCTCAGCAAAATAGATAAATTTTTACAAAATTGTTATTTTTGCAAAACCAAACACAAAAAGTAGTGTGTCCGTCTGAACACACCAATTTTTACTAACAACAATGATTCATCCCACTAAAAATATCACCACTAATAGCACTAATGCATTAAAAAAGTAAAAAAAAAAAAAAAAAAACACAACTCCAAGACCAAAACATCACATCATTAATGGCGGAACCCACTACCACCTAATTAGTGGGAACACTAATTAGTACTCCCAAGCATTTTTCTTTTACTAATTTATGTGTTTGGTTCTGCCAAAATAGTATCTCACCATTTGAGCAACATTACTATAATTATACCATTTTCCACTGGATAGCAAAACTATTTTCTTATATTAATAATGAAATAGGGGGAAAAAAAAAATTGTTTGAAAATATGACTTGTGGCTAAACTAGATCTTCTGGTGTATCAATTTTATAGTCGTTGGACTTGTATTTATTGGTCCAGACACATTTTCACATTTATATGTAAAGTAGGTACATTGATTGGCGACCCCACGCACCGAAATTAGGGCGTGTCATAGGCTATCTTTAATCCTAATTTATGTTATTTGAGTGAAAATTTATTTATAACATATTTAATTTACCTTTAAAATCTTCTTTACTTTAAAAAAAAATTCATCATAATTATAAATATATCTATTGAAAAATTGAGGGAGAATTTAGTTCCTTTTTTAAAAAAAAAATAAAGGGTTTGTTTCTCCCTTAAATTAATAACAACTTTCATAAATGGATTAGAGCTTATTTCTAGGTTTCTTTTTTTAGAAAAATTTTAAAAAATTGATTTTGTTGGTTTTTTTGGCTTTCAAGGATTAGAAATGTAATTTGAGCGTGCCAGTAAGGATCAATAAGTCCTTACAGAAATACTAAGTGCCAACCAATTAACCAGACGATTGTTTTAAAATTCTTTTAGCCTCAATGAAAAAGACTTTTACTAGTGGCTTGTTTTTAAGAGAAAATTCATAAGACTAATCGTAAAAATAAAAGAAAAATGGAGAAATCAAATTTCATTAAATAACCAAGAGTTTACAATTTGTACCTTCGCACTCTCACATCTTCGAAGGGAAATATAGCAACAAACTATCTTAGAACTACTCCTAGGAATTGAAGTGCAGAACAAAAAAATAAATGTGTGGAAAATAAAGGACTAGAAATGTAAAGGACCGAAAAATATAAATCAAAATAAATTGGCTTCTGAATCTGGTTCTGGGTTCTGTAAATGTAGCCATCAATGGCTATTTATAGGAAAAACTTTCTAGTAATAACTACCTAATAACCATCTAAAACTACTCATTCTTTTACCTTCATTCCCACAATGTCACATATCCCTCCATGTCTTCCATTAAGTCACTTTGTCTATCATATTCTTCACATATGCTTTAATTTCTTCCACCTTGTCTTTTATGTTCTACTATGCAAGACCACTAATTTTGTAACTTCTCTTAACTCTTGATTGATCAAGAAAGTGCCACGTGTCCTGCAATAATAATAGTAATAATAATAATATTACTACTTGTGGTATCAACATTATCCTCCGCGGCTCTTTAAAAGTGATGTTTATTTGAATTTTTGAAGAGCTGAATCAAGCATAGAACTGATATGAGTAATAAAGTGCTTTGAATACCACAACAGCACCATCGAAGTGCTTCGAAGGAATACTACACTAAAGGCATATGCTTCGAATTCAATATGAGTGCTTCAAAGTGATCAATTTGAATTAAGAAGCAACAATTTAATTTGGACACTATACATACCAATCAAGTTTGGTATGAGTCATGAGTAGAAGCTTTGTACTTTTTTAGGTGGCAAGTTCAAAATTTCAATATGAGACACCAATTTGTAATCCATGAATGCATGTACTCACTATGTATGGTGTCAAAAAATCATGGCTAATACTTCAATGACAATGCAACACTACTATATTCATTATAAAAAACCTCTTTGAAGCTCTTTCGGAATCCTTCAAAGCTTCTCTGACACCCTTCGAAGCTTACAAGAAGGTTCATTATAAAGAAGGACATATTAAAGCCTCTCTAGCACAACTTCAAAGCTAATTTAGAATGCTTAGAAGCCACTCCGAAATGATTCGAAGTTTACCACCATGTAAAAATAGCAAATGTCTTACTTGACAGTAGCCAATATCATGGCAAAAAATTATGAGACGTCTTGAATTCTTGAAGAGTTATAATTCGAAAGATGAAAGCCATCCTATAAAGGTATTACTAGAGGGCCAAAATCATCATTCGAAGGTTAAAGGTGTCAACAAATGACTAATTACATTCTTAAAAATACCTGGCAAAACTTCGAAGGTTCACAACCACCATTATTTTTTTTTCCAAAGCTGTTGTTGATGCAAGATGGAGTGCTTTGAAATTAAAAAATTATGGCAACAAGAGTTTTGGAAACACACGTTGACCAACAACAAAGCCAAAATGATTATTGTTTACATATCCACTTCGAAGACAATCTGGAGTATGAAAACGTCATGTCTAATACATAGCAAAGACCAGCTTTTGGTCAAGAATGATGGTTTTCACATTGCATGGTAGAAAACAACAAACATGTGAACTCATTGTTTTTTCTACAGAGCTTCTTCTTCCTTGGCCAACTGTACATTTGTATTGGCCATTATTTCATATATAACCATGAAAATAGCCATGACGATTATAATTGGTCATTTCCGTGCTTCCCATTATGAAAATATAGGAAAAAACTCAACAAATATATTTTTTAGACTTCGATATTTTGTTAACCATTTCATCAAAATTAAATTTTGATGTGAAACAAAAATCCAAAATGAATTTTGAACAACGAAGATAGTGGTATATGGTGGTTTTGAAAATTCAAATATTTTGAGATTTTTCACATTATCAAAAATTTTAAATCTATTAACCGTGGGTTGCTCATAAAACTTAAAAACATCCTCTCTAACAAGCTTTTCATAACTTGGCTCTCTACAAATGGATGAATGTGTTAGCATTTGTGCCTTCAAAAACCAATTTATTGACTTTATTAATTGATTATATAAATTGCTTGGCATTTTATAATTTGCATTTTGTATGTTATTATGGGTAATGTTAAATTTAATGTTACATATGATGTGAACATAAGATCCCTTGGGTAACATTGTAGAAAAACATGCTAATGGTTAATGAACCAAAAGCTGGGAGTTATGATTTTCAGTGCCTTGTAGACCCAATTAATGTTCTAGGCTATGGGTGTTGATTGGGCGTCGCACTACTATGGCATACACCTGTTTTGCTGCTATATGATAGAATGATTAACTCCATCATTGAGGTAGTGACCTTAAGCAAATAGGTGGGTGTTATGCAATAAGTACATGCACTGAACAAGATCGGTTTTAAGAACACCTATGGAATGATCACTATCAGTTTAAAAGGTAGTTCTATTACAATACACTTATTTTCCTTTGACCTGAGAGGCTTGTATAAATTAATTATCTATTCATTTAACTTTGACATTGTCAATCGGTGACGCCGAATCAAAGGCTATACATGGACATGTTGGGTTATGTGAGTGGTAATTAATTTATATAGGTGCTTAACATGGAATCCACCATTCTCAAGTGAGAAAGTATATTCAAGCAATTTTTCCTATTAACATTGGACCAAAAGAAAACCGGCCGGTTACTGTTTCGTAAAAATATTTTATACATATATAATTGTAAAAATACTATTTTTTGAAAAATGCTTTTAGGGTCCAATTGGAAGAAGGAAAAATTTAGAATTCGGTTACATGAGTTAGGGCTTTTGATAGTGATAAATTTGTCCATACCTAATAGCTCATGTGGAATATAGTTTGGTGGAAGGAAATTTGTGATTAATTGTAAGAAAGGGCATCACTTGTAATTCTCTACTTTTAGGGGTTTAATTGTAATGTGTTGATGGACATTATTGCAATTAGTGGAAGTTCTATATTATCTGTTTAAAAGATAATTAATGAAAAATTGGATAAGTTGTATCCTGTATATTTAAAATAAAAGATACATCTTTTATTTTATCCCCACAACTAAAAGATAGAGATCCCTAAGGATCCCACCTACATGCAAACTCCATCATGTGTTGTTTATATATATCAGATGTATTTGATACAAAAATTGGCCATCAGAATTTTTAAGGTCTATAGAAAATATATACACACAAATAAATCAAAGAGGGTGCAAGGTGACTCACTTTGGAGGCGAGACACTTGGATCGCTTGGTGAGGTATTATCAATAACTCACTTGGAGAATATATTTTAGATTGTGTAATCAGGTGGTGTTTCTTTGAAAAAGTGTTTTTCAAAACAAATTATTTTTCCGCAAATTTACAGAATGAACCCCCCTAGCCATATATGGAATATCATTCTTAGCTATGTTTGACTCAAGAACATGCTCTTTCATTATGTTAATTTTCATAATTTGGCTCTTTAAAAACGAGCTCTTGAACTCCCCGGACCATTAATGAAGTTATTTTTTCACCAATTTCAGTCATAAAAAACTCGAAAACATTTTGTAAAACTCCACAAAGTTCAATCATTAAAGACTTGACAAGAATGGTTGATAACTCATGTTTCCATTGGTAAATTTTCATATCAAATTGATGAATTACTCCAATTAAATGGTTTGTTTTTTCTTCTACCAAAAATATGATAATGAAGTAACAACTTGAAAATATTCTTCATCAAGAAAATGAATCTCTTCTTGAATATTCAAAAATTTTCTTTGACAACAATATATTTCATATTAATAAATTTGAATGGCAAAATCCAATTCGTTTGTCATTTCTTCTTCTATGTCTTCTTCAAGACACTCATTTTCTCCTTGTCGTTTTCGTCTAGCCATTATAATGATAGTTCTACTGGGCGTGCTAAAAATATATGTTAACTTTTTTGGCTTTCGAGGATTAGAAATGTAATTTGAGCGTGCCAGTAAGGATCAACAAGTCCTTATAGAAATACTAAGTGCCAACCAATTAACCAGACAATTACTTCGAAGTTCTTTTAGTCTCAATGAAGAATACTTTTACTGGTGGTTTGTTTTTAGGAGAAAATTCATAAGACAGATCACAAAAATAAAAGAAAGAGGGAGAAACAGTTTCAAAAATCAAATTTCATTAAATAACTAAGAGTTTACAATTTGTACATTCGCACTCTCACAGCTTCGAAGGGAATTACAGCAACAGACTATCTTAAAACTACTCCTAGGAATTGAAGTGCAAAACAAGAAAATAAATGAGTGGAAAATAAAGGACTGGAAATGTAAATTGACAGGAAAATAGAAAGCAAAATAAACTGGCTTCTGGATCTGGTCATGGGTCCTGTAAATGTAGCCATCAATGGCTATTTATAGGAAAAACTTTTCAACAAGAACTACCGAATAACCACCTAAAACTACCCACTCTTCTACCTTTATTCCCACAATGTCACATATCCCTCTATGTCTTCCACTAAGTCACTTTGTTTATCATATTCTTCACATGTACTTCAATTTCTTCCACTTTGTCTTCCATGTTCCACCATACAAGACCACTAACTTTGTAACTTCTCTTCACTCCTGATTGATCAAGAAAGTATCATGTGTCCTGCAATAATAACAATAGTAATAATAATAATATTACTATTTATGGTGTCAACAGATTTATAATCAAAAAAATGTTCCCAAAAAAAAAAATACTGTAACAGTGAAATTTTTACAATAACGATTCAATTTTATGGATATTTTGATTTAAAAAAATGAATAGACACAATCTATTATATCATTTAATGGTTTTTTTTTTTTTTTGGGAATCTTGTGCACAAGTGCCATAGGAAACGAGAAAATTAAAAAAAAAAAAATTGAGAAAAGCACAAGGTATCTTTTTTTTCAATTTTTTTTTTATATTTTTTTTATATTATTTTATAAATAACCAGACACTTAACATAAATAGAGATAAAGTTTCAAAAGACTAATCTAAATGCTCACATATATACAGGGCCGGTGCTGAAGTGAGGCGACTAAGGCGGTCACCTCGAACCCTCAATTTTAAATAAAATGTAGGGCCCCCAACTAGGGGAGTGTATCATGTCGTGTTATTTCATAATTATTTTAATATTAGCTCAATGCATTTATTTTCATGTTGTCGTATGGTATTATTTTGATTCGTGTCCGATTGATGTTTAATGTAATAACTTTCATTTTTAATTAAAAATAACTTAGCAAGTGTATGGAGAGATTAAATTTTTTTTCATAAGTTGAAATTTATAAAATTTATTTCCACTAAATAAAATTATTCATAGAATGTTTGATTTTAATTCAATTACATTTTTCTAATTAAAAAAATTGTACCTTATTACTATATATTTTTTACTAGATTGACTCTAAAATAGGTAACAAAAAAATACTTATCTTAAACAATAAAAAAATATTAGCCTTAATTATTATGTTATATACTTTTTTACTCAATTAGATGGAATTAAATAAAAGAGTAAAAAAATGTCATAGCATCCCTTAGTGAACATTAAAATATATAACTAATAATTCATATTATTGAGTCATGTCATACTTGGGTTCATGTTGAAAAATAGTTAACCTTAATTTGCTACTTTTATATATTGTTTGAGTTGTGTAGAAAATTCTCATCCTTACCCCCAATTAATTTTAGTTATCATAGCATTGGTAAGTTAAAAAATAAAGATTCGATTCAACTATTTTATAGCATTGAAATCTTGTTACCTTAGTTATTATAGCATTGAAATTCAACTATTTTATGTAAAAATAGTTATTTGTTATATATATATATATATATATATATATATGTATTTGTTATCTAAATTTTGTTCAATTGTAATGCAATAGAAATAAATTTTTATCTTTTTTGTTTTATCCAAACACTTTTTTTTGTTTGTTTTGGTAATGATATATGAAGGTAATTTTTGGGAAAAATTGGGCCGAGCTGCGAGTTGGGCTTTGAGGCCCAAAACGCGAAGGACTGAGTAAAAAAGGCCGTAAAGGATACTCCGGCCCAGGAAGATCAAGGTTACTCCGGCAAAGTTACTCCGGCCTAAGGAGGTGTGATTACTCCGGCTCAAGCAGAGATAGTTACGTCGGCCCAAGGAAGAGTAAAACTACTCCGGTCCGGAGGCGGCTCGGAGTTAGGCCGGTCTCAGAGTTAGTCCGGTCGCTGTGTGTTCTGTGAAGGCCGGTTTCGGAATTAGTCCGGTCGTGACTTACAATGGTTAGGTCGGTCAGAACTTATTACTTGGAAGTTTGATCTAAGCACATCAAGGTTGAACAGGGCAGCCGAAGTAAGGAGTTAGAGGAGAAGACCGAGCTAAGGATAGTTCGGCCCTCTGTGGCTCGGTATAGCCAATTTTACTTCGGTCAAATGGAAGTTCGGCCATAAAGAAAACCATCCCACTTGGTTTAAGCAGTGGGGGAGGGTGTAAAAGGATAAGCATTATCCTTAGGAGAATGAATCCTAGGAGGACTCTGCATGGAGAAGTACAAGTCCTACTAGGATTGTGCCACGGAAACTTATAAAGGCTCACAAGCATCACCTTGGAGGAGGTAATTGAACACAATCTTTCTGAGAACTTAGAGCTTTGTCTATTTGTCAAGTTTTCTGACTTAGGCATCGGAGAGGTTTCCGGCACACACCCGCCGGCTAGCTCACGTTTGTGTTTTCAGGTGACAAAGCGACGTCGTACGGAGAAGCGTGGACTTGGTCAACAGGATTATACGAGGAGAATTATTTCCTCCCCGTACAATTAATTCCGGCATTTCCGACCGGAGTGTTCATCCCTTTTTCAGGTAATGATCAAATGATCAGGGACGTCAGACTGAATTCAGGAGTATTTCCAAACCACCTCTCTACAATTGGTGCCATCTGTGGGAATACTCAAGTACGTTCATGGCAAGCATAACAGATGATCCTTCGCTCGTTGTTGACAATGTTACACCAAGAGATGATGTTACTCCAAGAAACATGCTTGGACCAGAGAATATCGCCGCAAGACGGGCCCTGAATTTCAACTCAGTAGCTCAAACCTCACCCTCAACCTCAATGCAGGAGACTATACAAACGATCATGGATCAACCGAAACGAAATGAGAAATGCCTTGAAGATATGGTGGCTGGTAACGAGCGTTTACGTAAAGAATTGGCCTTGGAGGTAGCCAAATCCCAACAGGCCGCATGCCTTGACCGGCGTCGATCCCCCAGAAAGAAGGACGATCGACAACGTCGACTTCGAAAACACGGTAATTGCAGCGACTCTGACTCACCATCCCAGGAGCCTAGAAAGAAGGGATGAGTCGATTTATCTAGCTCATTCGAAGGGAGTCCATATGTAAGGCACAGACGAGGGAAAGAAAGTGATGATTCGGATGAGAAAGACAGGCATGACCCTTTCGTACGACGCATCGCAAGGGCTGTGCTGCCTGAAAAGTTCAAAGCACCACCGTTCACCTTGTATGACAGAAAATTGGATCCCACTGACCATATTCGTCATTATAAACAAACGATGACGTTGCATGCTGATGAAGAAGCCCTCATGTGCCGAATGTTTCCAAGTAGCTTGGGACCGTTGGCCATCAAATGGTACTATAAATTGGAGTCGGCGCCAATAAAAAGTTTTCACCAACTCTAAAAATCCTTCAGGGCAGGATTCATTACCAATAAAGTTTAGCCAAAGCAAGCCGACTCTCTCTGGGCAATGCAAATTAAACCAGAAGAAACTCTCCATGAGTATTATGCGCGATATTGGAAATGTTTCAACCTAGTGGATGATGCCTGCAATGACTCCATAGCCATTACCGCCTTTAAGATGGGATTACATCATGATAGTCCTCTACGCAATTCATTGACTAGACGGCCTCCCAAAACATTTTGGGCGTTAATGAAAAAAGTCGAAGAATATTGTAAGGTGGAAGACGATGCCCTGCGGATCAAAGCTGAATAGAAAGTTGTTAAGACGGTTCCATCTAGCCTCGTTCAACCGATAAACATCGTGCCGTCAAGGAGCCTCGAACCGCAGAATCGGGCCAAACGAGACAAAATGAAATTTCACAATTTTTAAATAGAATCTATGAATATTTTTGAAATTGAGAATTTTGAAAATAATATTTATCTATTTTTGTGTCTGTAAAAATAAAAAATTTCATTCAATTTTTTTTTTTTTGTGGGTGCATAAATTGTGAAATTTCATCATTTCAATATAGAAAATTGTGAAAAATTATGTAATTGAAAATTTTCTTTTTTTTTTTCAAAATTTTATATTGAACATAGCTTTGTTGTTTGATAGATATTCTATAATAAGTTTCAAAATTATAAAATTAAGGGCAAACTTTCCTTTATTTCTTGTAGTCTGAGTTATGTGCGGTTTACACCTCTAATATTTGGAAATGACCACATAACCTCCTTGTAGTTTATGGATTGAAGTGTACCGTTAGATTAGATTCGTTAATGATTTAATAAAAAAGACTAAAATATCTCTATATTTGTATCATTTGTTTGGAAAACAAAGTGCACTTTAACCTCTGTACTTTATTTCATGTGCAATTTACCCTCTAAAAATTTGAAATTTGAAAATGAACATATAAACTGTTATGCCTGCCATGTGTTTTACACTTGTTATTAAATTAGATGGAATGCTTAACGGTGCATTTCAGTCCACATATCACGTGGGGGTTATGTTATCATTTCCCATCAACCTTTTTTTCTTCTTCTTTTTAACGCTTAATAATAAATTAGCACGGTCAAGTTTAAGCTTGGAACATATGGCTGGTTAAGAATCATTTATATGGTACATATAATACGGTATGTAACTTATGATTTAAATTGATATTGGTAAGAATTATTATGATGTTTGTTTATACACCATTGTAGTGAACAGATTATAATAAATTATCAAATCAAAGTTAAATGCATTCTATCATGTTGTTCTGTTTTTTTGTAAAATAGTATTGGTTACTATTTATTGTAATTATTGAGTAGTGGAATGAATTTGATATGGAATGAATTTGATATGTAATTTTGATTATTATTTTTCTAAATATACAGAGTAATATAACCAATTATGAATATATTTGTCTGATTTCTCATGAAGAATATGATATGTAATTTTGATTATTAATTTTCTAAATATACAAAGTAATATAGCCAACTATGAATATATTTGTCAAATTCCTCATGAAGAATCCACCTAGTCCTACGTAAAGTTTTGAACTCGTCTCACTCATCAATTCATAACGTGACTTAAAAGCCGAGAAAGAGAGTGTAAGAGTAATCACTCAACTTTAATTTTTGGGACAATTATAAAAGTAAAAAAAAAATTCAAAGTTTAAGTCTTATAATAAAATAAATCTTGAATTTTTAATTTGTTAATTTTAGTACCAAACTTTTGATTTGCTTTCAATTTAAGCCATTTGCCTATTTTTATTACGTAAACTTAATAAAGTATTTTAAACATTTTATGTATAC
>NW_021026366.1:278363-300579 GCF_004153795.1 Camellia sinensis | reverse complement strand
TAAACCAACACTTTGTACTCCTTAGCCGAAGTAAGTGCATGGCTAAGGAGTGGTTGGCTGGAATAAACCAACACTTTGTACTCCTTAGCCGAAGTAAGTGCATGACTAAGGAGTGGTTGGCTGGAATAAACCAACACTTTGTACTCCTTAGCCGAAGTAAGTGCATGGCTGAGGAGTGGTTGGCTGGAATAAACCAACACTTGTTACCCTTCAGCCGAAGTAAGTGTATGGCTGAAGAGTGGTTGGCTGGAATAAACCAAACACTTTGTACTCCTCAGCCGAAGTAAGCATATTGGCTAAGGAGTGGTTGGCTGGTAAGCATAGTTTAGAAAGCTAAAACCGAAATAACAGTTGGAGTAATAGAAGACATTACAAAGCACTGGTGTACATATAACAACCGGAATAAGAGAAGCAGAATTTTCATTCAAAAGAGAAGTCATTACAAGGGGGCTTAGTTCGGTTACAAAGAAAACAAAAAGTACAAAGTCAGGAAAAAAGATCTTCGATCTCGGCATCGAAGGCAGCATCGGCATCAACCTGAAGACCGAATTCAGGAGCAAGGACGTTTTCAGCAGGCAGAATGGTTTTGGCCGGAGCCACGGTTTCACTTGGTTGATCAATAGTTGGACCTTCCACCACGGGCTCCGACCGAACTACCTCATCTGCATTCACAACCGAAGTATCCTCAAGGGCAGAGTCTTCATCAGTGTCTTCATCATATGAACCCTCAAGGAACTGCTGTTGCATGGCCTTGGCATACTCCATCAGGGAGTTCGGTATAAAGTAGGCTGGAGGGTTGAAAACCTCGGTCTGAGGATCATGACCGAGCTACTCAACGGCTCCCCTCCAGCCGCACTTAAAGAACAGCTCCTTGGCAGCATTGCATTGTTGGGCATAAGCATCCTCTGCCCTCTTGAAGCCTTGTTTGTCAGCCTCATTTACCTTCTCCTTTATTTCGGCATCCTTCTTTCTTTCGAGCTTCACCAGCTCGCGCAGGTATTTGTCCTTAAGAGCTATGGCAGTCTTCTGCCTTTCTGCCTCAGCCGAACTAACCAGTCCGGTCAGCCTGCTGTTCTCAGCTTGAAGCTCGGCCATTTGCTTCTTGATTTCTTCTACTTCGGCCGACTTCACTTCGGCTTCTGCAACAGCATCCCTTGCAGTTTGTCTGAGTTCCAGCACCTTCTTGTGAGTATGGTAGTTTTTTTGAATTGCCTGGCAAAAGACAAGGACTTCCCATGAGCCGAGATAAAAGTTCACAAAGTCAGTAAGAAAAATGAACAGAGCAGCATACCAGGATCATGGACTTCGTTGCAGACCGAATGGACTTTAATTCGGTGTTTAGCTGCTTTCTGTGATGCTCCATATCCTTGGGGAGGCACACTCCCTTAGCCAGATTAAAGGCCAACTCGTGATCTTTTTCGGCGACAACCGAATCAGCATCCTCGACATCTCGGTTTTTAAAAGTCAATTTTGGTACCCAACGGGTGGCAGTTCGGTTGGTAGGTTCCGGTTGGGGGCTCGGTGGCAAGATTGGTGGAGTAACAGTCTCATCTTCATCAACCAAAGTTGGTTCGGGCGCGCTTGGTGCGGCGCGATGAAGACGGTTGTTGAGTTGGGAGGGCCACGACGGCAGGCTGCGTTTGGCTTGGTGACGGTACTTCGGCCCTACTTGTTTCGGTCAGAAGCGCCCTCACTCTGCTCTTCTTGGCCATTTCCTCTTCGGCAGTCAAAGGAACTAATCTTATTTGCGGCAAGTTTGGGTCCGGCTCTGGTGCTTCCTCAAGTAGGAAATCGGTTACTCTTGCTTTTCGGCGCCCGCTATATCGGTACGTCGGTTCAAAATTTAGAAGCTTGGCCCAACTTCTTTCTTTAATCCGTAGCGCGGCTCGCAAAATTGCAAGGTTTGGATAACTATACAAGGAGTGGAGATGGGCGAAGTCTGCAAGAAAGAGAAGTGTTAGTTCGGCTATTAACTAACAAAAACCGAAATAAAATACAAATAAGAAGACCGAAGTCAGATTACCAGGCTCTCCCTTCTTCCAATTTATAGGTCGGCCAGGAATTTGGGCTTGAAAATCCTCAAAATTCCCAGAGACCCAGAAGAAGTCATCATCATTAAGGTCTTTGTCCGGTGTGTGCTTAACAATCTTCTCTCGGCGGCGGCGGATCCTAAGGTAGTAAAACCCACCCAGCATCTTTCGAGCCGATGGAATATTGATGTGAATATTTCGGCTAGGCCGAGGTTTAAACCGGTTTTGTGGTTTAGTGCGGCTATTCCCATAATAATACGGTATGTATTGGGTACAGTTGGGTGGGGCATAACCTAGTTTGCCTAAGGAACTCACAGATCAACGGTTGTACGGGAAACCGTAGTCCGGTTTCTATTATGGATTGAAGAGTAAAGGGACGAAGCCTTCGTTATCCCAGGGTGTGATGTCTTTTTCGGCCAAAGTCAAATGGACGTCATCCGGTATGTTATAGTCCTTCCTGAATTCGGCCATCCCGCCAGGGGTCTCAACTAAATACCTATACTTACCCATTTGTTGTATAATTTACGGATAAGTTATTTCGGTGCAAAAATTGTGCTCAGTAGCTCGGTTGAGCACACGCAGGAGTGCCTGGGCAACCTAAGTCTGCAAAGTAGAAAACAAAGGGGTTAAGCACAGATCGTTGGACCGCGCTACAAATTATAAGCAAGATATACAAATCCTACTTCGGCTTAGTGGGCTGGTTCTACCTCGGTTCATCAGAAGGTTTGTTAGCTCGGTTTTGAGCAGTTTAGACCGGTTTAATGTCTAGGGGCAGCTTTCTGAGTTCGGTCTAAAAACTAAGAAAGCTGGTTTAGTCCCAAGGCCTAAATCGGTTGCAGTGTGAGGAAAGTTACTTCGGTTGAGCCCCTAGGGGCGGCTTTCTAAGTTCGGTTTGAGAACTAAGAAAGCCGGCTTGGCCCCGAAAGCTTAGCTCGGTTATAGACCGAAGTACCTAGTTCGGTATGTGCACGTTTGTTCGGTGATCTTATCTTGACTAGAGTGGTTCAGAAGAAACTACTGATATTCCTACAAGTTCTAGTTCGGTTATTTTCTGAATCTATCTACATACATAACACAAACAGTATCCTAGTCCGGTTGCTAGGTGATTTTGGATCTAAGACTATTTTCCTACAAAATAGTTCATACACACATGAGTTCTATTGGTTTTTTCGTAAAAATACAGAAGCACAGCAAAAATGGAAGAAATGTTTCGCAAAAGCATAGAAAGCAACATAAGCGAAAACAGAAGAAGAAAATGGATTTACTTACCAGATTGAAGAAGGAACTACAGATGGAACGGTCACAGCAAACGAAGAAACACGAGCTTGATAATAGTTGAAAAAGCAGAGGCTCAGAGAGAGAAGATGAACAGCAATAGAGTGAGTAAGTCGAAAAATGAAAGGGACTGTCCTGTGTAAAAGCAGAAAGGGCGGGAACTGTTTCAAATTCACGAAGCACGAAGACGGCGTGACAGCCGTCCTTAGCCAATCAGAGCCTGCCACGTGTCACTGGAATGAGAAGCGTTACAGACGCTATGATTGAAGAGACGTTTTTGACCGGACAAAACAGGGCCCGGAGTAAAATTAGCTCGGCTATTGTGTTTTGAATATATGATTTTAATAAAACTGCATTTTGAAATCGTGATTTCAAAGAGAATACAATTTCAGAAAACAAAATGAGTTCGATAAATAAGTTTAAAATTAGTTTTTTTTTTTTTTTTGGCAAAAATAAGAACTTCAATTAAAAATATAAAACAATACATAGTAGTCCATACAACAAACTAGCAAACTAACTGAGAGGGTAATTTTTGGGAAAAATTGGGCCGAGCTGCGAGTTGGGCTTTGAGGCCCAAAACGCGAAGGACTGAGTAAAAAAGGCCGTAAAGGATACTCCGGCCCAGGAAGAGCAAGGTTACTCCGGCAAAGTTACTCCGGCCTAAGGAGGTGTGATTACTCCGGCTCAAGCAGAGATAGTTACGTCGGCCCAAGGAAGAGTGAAACTACTCCGGTCCGGAGGCGACTCGGAGTTAGGCCGGTCTCAGAGTTAGTCCGGTCGCTGTGTGTTCTGTGAAGGCCGGTTTCGGAATTAGTCCGGTCGTGACTTACAATGGTTAGGTCAGTCAGAACTTATTACTTGGAAGTTTGATCTAAGCACATCAAGGTTGAACAGGGCAGCCGAAGTAAGGAGTTAGAGGGGAAGACCGAGCTAAGGATAGTTCGGCCCTCTGTGGCTCGGTATAGCCAATTTTACTTCGGTCAAATGGAAGTTCGGCCATAAAGAAAACCATCCCACTTGGTTTAAGCAGTGGGGGAGGGTGTAAAAGGATAAGCATTATCCTTAGGAGAATGAATCCTAGGAGGACTCTGCATGGAGAAGTACAAGTCCTACTAGGATTGTGCCACGGAAACTTATAAAGGCTCACAAGCATCACCTTGGAGGAGGTAATTGAACACAATCTTTCTGAGAACTTAGAGCTTTGTCTATTTGTCAAGTTTTCTGACTTAGGCATCGGAGAGGTTTCCGGCACACACCCGCCGGCTAGCTCACGTTTGTGTTTTCAGGTGACAAAGCGACGTCGTACGGAGAAGCGTGGACTTGGTCAACAGGATTATACGAGGAGAATTATTTCCTCCCCGTACAATTAATTCCGGCATTTCCGACCGGAGTGTTCATCCCTTTTTCAGGTAATGATCAAATGATCAGGGACGTCAGACTGAATTCAGGAGTATTTCCAAACCACCTCTCTACAATTGGTGCCATCTGTGGGAATACTCAAGTACGTTCATGGCAAGCATAACAGATGATCCTTCGCTCGTTGTTGACAATGTTACACCATATATATATATATATATATATATATTTGTATATTGTTACTCAATTTAAAATTTACTATTTTTTAATAAAAATTGCTTGAATTATGCTATTATTAGGCATCCCTTACCTAATCCAACCCATTACATATCGAGAAAGATATAACAAAAATTAAAAAAATATATTAAAAAAAATGAAAAAAAGGTTGGAATGGAAATGCTGCTTCTAACGCCTTTTCAGATGCCCGTCGTGGTGGTTGGTATGCCTTATCAATCTAAAATAAATAAGCGAATATTAAAAAAATAGAGAGTAAAAAAATAATTTCAAAATTATGGAGGTACAAAGTTATTTATGTAAACAAATCTTATACCTCCATCATTTAATATATATATGTATAGTTTTTTTGAAATTTTCCCATATAAATATTATTCCCTTCTTTTAATAGTTTTGTTTTTAAAAGTTAATATTAATATTGCTTTGGAAAATGAGTGAGAGCACTAATTAGTACTATCACTAGTGATGTGGCAGTAGACCCCATCAGGAATGATTTGATATTTTGTTCTTGGTATTGTATTTTTTTTTTATTGAGTGCCATGTCATTAGTGGTCTTGTTAGAGCTTCAAAATTAGTAGTCTCTATCATTGTTGATAAAAAAATATAAAATAAAAATTAATATTAACTTTGAAGGTGAAAACCTTTTAAAAAAACTATATAAAAAAAAGAAACTAGTTTTATTCATTTATTTTTAGTTAAGTAAAACTAGTTTTCATAATAAAAAAATTCTAATTACTGCCTTACTATGAGTAATCGGCCATTATGTGGTTGTTAAGAATTAAATCATGTCAAAAAAATATAAAATTTTAATAAACATTTGACATATGTTCATACATTTTTACGTGTTTTATGCATATTTTAATATATTTTTTTTTACATATATACCAACATTAATCATAGTTAAATAGACGATGGTTAGCATTTTCATGCATAAAAGTGTATGCAAATATTTCAAAATTTTACTTATTATTATTATTATTTACATTATTTAGTTCTCACTCAATAGTCAATGAACGATGGTTAGCAAGACCATTTTATAAAAACTTTGTTTTGTAAATTTATATTTAAGCAGGTAAATAAGAAAAGCGTATTGAAAACAATAAGAGTTATAAAATATGATATAAGTCAGAATACTCTGTTTGAATATTCGATTTATCAATGAAAACGAAATGAAAAGATATATATATATATATATAAATAGAATTTGTTCACAAATACTTATTTATTTTCTAATCCAACTAAAAAAATTGCCAAAAAAAATACATATATTTAAACTTATTTTTCTTTTTTCTTTTTTCCTTATTCCTTTTCATTTTTCACCAAAAATCTAAAAATTCAAATGCCACCAAGTGCTTAGCAACACACAATTTTATTTTTTTTTTTTTAAAAGGAAGAACATATATTTCGAAACAAATAAAATTTATAATAATAAATAGTTGTTTTATTCACACACAAATCAATTACAGAAATAAACACAATTCTCTCATGTGAGCGTGGAATTCACAAAAATGTTGAACGAAATTTATGTAAAAGGATTGTAAATTGTTTAACATTGGGATTTTTATTTTTTATTTTTTTTCTTATGTCTAGTAATACCTATTAACAAGATTCTTTTAATAATAAGGCCATTCCTATAGCGTTAATTAAAGTTTTACCAAAAAATAGGATTTTAATATATATTATTTTCACTCGTATACAGATTTAAACCATGATAATATAATTGGTATCCCCTGAAACCTTGTTTGGTTTTATAACTCATATAGTTTTGTTTGTTTTTCTTGTTTTTTGCCTTTTGTAATTTTATTTTCATATCTAGTGAGTTTCTTTTACTTTTTAATACACTTAATCTAAATATACTTAAAAATTAAAATATTTATGAAGAAATTTGAATTTGTTTTACTAAAAGCAAAAAATAAAACAAAAAATCCTAACACGTTTCTATATTCTTTTGTTTTTAGTTAATTTTTTTTTAGAATAATTATCAAAATAACGAAAAATTCAAAAATAATTTTTAAAAATTAAGCCAAATAGATTGATTAATTTTTATTATTCAATTGTGAGAATAATAAGTTAGGCAGGGAGTCTTCAAAGGTGCAAAATTTGTCAAGACAAGTGGGCCATAATAACATTTAACAATAGCCATAGAAATTCAAAATTTGCGGATGCTGTGTGAGTAGGTCTAGGCTGGTGACCGTTGGAGTGTCGTCTTCAGTTTTCTTCCCAAATAGCCGTTAGCGGTGCCAGCTTTCAATTCAATATTAGATAAAAGCTTCTTATTTTTATTTTTTTAAAATGGGTCAATTAAAGTTTTGGAATTACTGGTTCCGTTTGGCAGAGTCGTGGAAAAGTGATTATATATTATAACTTAACAGATTATGACTTATAACTTTGAAAATAAACTGTTAATTTATTTGGTGCAGCTGTGAGATTATAAATTTAAGCAGCAAAGTAGTATTTAGTTAATAAGCTGTAAAATAGTTTTTTACTATATAATTGTCATTTCTGCCTTTATATGATATAAAAATGATTATTTTGTCATTTTTTTCAGTTTTAATTTTAAAAAAATTATTTCATTAATAAAAGTTAATATAATTAGTATTAATTAGTATCAATTAATATAAAAATTGATACATTTGATAAAAATGTAATAGAAGTATTATTGTTACAATTTTTTTCCATTATAAATTAATTAGTATCAATTAATTTCTTAATTAGTATCAATTAATACTAAAATTATTAATTAGTATCAAGTAATGGTTTAATTAGTCTCAATTAATACTAAAATTATTAATTAGTATAAATTAATATTAATAATTAATTTTTATTAGTATCAATTAATATTAATAATCAATAATTGTTATTAATTAGTATCAATTAATAATTAATTCAATACAGAAGTATACAATATTAATTTATTAATAATTAATACCAATTAATATTGATTTTTTTTCTTCAGAAATGTACAATTTTTATTTTTTAATTAATATAAAAATATACAATATGAATTTATTAATAATTAATACCAATTAATATTTATTTTTTAATTAATATTGATTTTTTTCTTTTTCTTCATAAATATACAATTTTTTCTTTTTTAATTAATATTAATATTAATATTAATTAATATTTGGATATTGACGAGGGTATTTAAGTAATTTTAGCCCCCCACACCAACTGCGCACTTAAGTCGAAAGTTTAAGCATCCCTTGACCAGTTTTTGAAATAAACTGAGAAATGCTTAATTTAAGCTATAAGCTGGTTAACTTAAACTGCACCAAATACAATATTTTAGCTTAAATTAAACTAAAAACTGAAATAAGCAGCTTATAAGCCCTACCAAACAGACCTATCATGCATTGTTTTTTAAAATTGCACTATTACCTCTCATCAAATAACATCGTTTAATGGTAATTTTTTTTAAAAAAAAGGTAAATTTATCATAATACTCTTAAGGCATGTTTAATTGACAAGATTAGAGTATGAGATTGGAATTATTAATCCGTGGACTCAATAATCGTGTGTTTGTTTTGAAATTTTGTTTCAGAATTATTAATCCAATGGATAATTAATCTAACAAATTTGTAGGATTATTAGTAATGGGGTAGGAGAGAGATTATATATCCTAAGCTGAGAAATAAAATAAAAAAAACTCTTTTACGCTTGATTAAAAATTAAAATACTTATTATTTTTGTAACAACCTAGATTTTTAATTATTCTGTAGAATTTATACTAATATTATTTAATCTCAGTTCGAAAAATATATAATTTATTATATATTATTATATGTAATTTTGTAAAATAATATAATTATTAAAAGTTTAGGTGTCAAAATATAAATAATAATAATATAGATAATATAAATAATAATAATAATGAGTGTGGTATTAAAATAAATAATTAATTTATTATTAGTATATGATAAAATATAATTTAATTAAAAATTAATTAATTTATATAATTATATTAAAATATTAAATTAAAGTATAATTATCTTAAATATCTATTAAGAATAAATATTAAGAATAAGAACAAATCTGTGAAATCATTATTTCCCTATAAATATGGACGCGTGTCACGCCCGGAGAGAAAACAGAAAGAAGAAAGAAAAAGAGAGAGAAAAGAAAGAAGAAAAGGAAAGAAAGGAAATGAAGGAAACAATAGTGAAAGTTTGTCTTTGATAGTAAAAATAAATGGTGAGGTATTAAAATTAAGGTGAGTTATATTATATTTTGAGTTATCAAATTGTATTTTACTTATGCTTTGACTTGCCAAAATATATTTTATATAAGTTATGTTTTATAAATTATTATAAACTATATTATTATTTCACTTAGGTGGATTTATTTCTGAACCCTATTTATTAAAAGGAAACTCATGAATATATTTGTTTTACTTTTAAAGAATATTTGATTATGTCTTTATAAACAATTATATTTTGTAAGTATCACCACGGGAGTCCCACGCCTTGGGAGACTGAAATAACCATTGGGTTCTGTTTGACCACTTTGTGGTCCTCTGTTTGTCATGGATCCATTGATCTCTGTTCTGTGCAGACCAAAGTGCTGTACGGAGCTAAGTGCTACACTATTGTGGGAGCCACCTCTAGAATCCGTACTAGCCACCTCTTGAATCTGTACCTCTGTTCTGACTGTCACTTCTGTGACCTCTGTTCTGTACCGTGGTTATGATTATCTATTTATATAATATTTGTATTTCAATTTCTGCTACTTCAATGATTTCTGCTACTCAAATGATTTGTTTATGTAAATGTTTTGGCTACATAACTATCCATGGTTATTTCGTGTCCCTTATACTCTTGGTATAATATTTCTCACTCTGCCATGTGTTTATAGTTTTTTTACCAATTTTCAGGAACACATGCAATTCAGAAATAACTTCTGAAAAGTCTTAGACGCAGGGTTACGGCATAGACACACACAACACTTTTATGATATTTTTATATGTAAATATCGGCCTTTTTGGTCAATATATTTTGTAATAAAAATAGAAGCTCCAATGATTATTTTGGTATCCTTACTCAAATATTTATTCCGCTTGCGTTTATTAATTTGTTTATGAATTGGCCGTAGGTAACTTCAGTTACTGACTATCACGATACTTAACCCTTGGGTACAGGGAGCGGGTCGTGACAAATGGTATCAAAGCAATGGTTTATAAAATAAAAAATCATCATTGAAGCATAGGACACATGTACATTTAAGAAGTGGGATAGCGGGTATTTAGTACCAAATTATTATATTTTATTCGTCGATTTAATTATATTATAATTTTATATGATTATATATATATAATAATTTTTTTTTTAGTGTGCCTAATTTGTGAAGGATAATAGATATAATTTATAGTTATTACAGTAAAAGAATGACAAGAAAAGAAGGATGTCGGGCTCAAGCACCCACCAAAATTATAATATAATTAAATACATATAATTTTCAGTTCAGTATTCAAAAAAAAAATTTATTTTGATTTTTTTTTTTAAATGGGTTCAAATTACAAAGATACTAATTTCGAAACTATTTCCCATCAATGAAAAGTTCATCTCAAATTTTCAATTCTTGCATATAATTCTGTCATTATGTTCTCATTTTTATTTATTTTATCGTAAACAAAACGAATGAAAAGTTTTTCAAGTCACCCGCTATTTCTCATTTTAGCCCAAACTAATTTTTGACAACTAGACTGTGAGTTATTTTTAGTAAAAAAAATTTTTTGAGGTAGTATTTTCTATCAGATTAATCATCTAATATATATTTATCATAGTGCGCAGCGAACAGCTTACATATGACAAATTTCGAGGACGAAATTTTAAAATAAGAGAAGATTGTAACAAACTAGATTTTTAATTATACTGTATAATTTATATTAATATTATTTAATCTCAGTTCGGAAAATATATAATTTATTATATATTATTATGTGTGATTTTATAAAATAATATAATTATTAAAAGTTTAGGAGTCAAAATATAAATAATAATATAGATAATATAAATAATAATAATAATAAATGTGATATTAAAATAAATAATTAATTTACTATTAGTATATGATAAAATGTAATTTAATTAGAAATTAATTTATTTATATAATTATATTAAAAAATAATTATCTTAAATATCTATTAAGAATAAGTATTAAAAATAAGAACGAATATATGAAATCATTATCGAATCTGTCACGTAGTGCCTTATTACCTTGTAAATAGGGAGGCGTGTCACGCGTGGAGAGAAAACAAAAAGAAGAAAGAAAAAGAGAGAAAGAAAAGAAAGAAGAACTGGAAAGAAAGGAATGGAAGGAAATAATACTGAAAGTCGAAAGGGTCTTTGATAGCGAAAAGAAATGAGAAGGTATTAAAATTAAGATGAGTTATATTATATGTTGAGTTACTAAATATATTTTACTTATGTTTTGATTTATTGAAATATATTTTATATAAGTTATGTTTTATAAATTATTATAAATTATATTATTATTTCAGTTACGTGGATTTATTTCTGAACCCTATTTATTAAAAGGAAACTCATGGATATATTTGTTTTACTTTTAAAGAATATTTGATTATATCCTTATAAACAATTATGTTTTGTAAGTACCACCACGGGAGTCCCACGCTTGGGGGACTTAAATAACCATTGGGTTCTGTTTGACCACTTTGTGGTCCTCTGTTTGTCATGGATCCATTGACCTCTGTTTTGTGCGGAGCTAAGTGCTACACTATTGTGGGAGTCACCTCTAGAATCCGTACGAGTCACCTCTTGAATCCGTACATTTGTTCTGACTGTCACTTCTATGACCTCTGTTCTGTACCGTGGTTATGATTATCTATTTATATAATATCTGTATTTCAATTTCTGCTATTTCAATGATTTCTGCTACTCAAATGATTTGTTTATGTAAATGTTTTGGCTACATAACTATCCATGGTTATTTCGTATCCCTTATACTCTTGGTATAATATTTCTTACTTTGCCATGTGTTTATAGTTTTTTTACCAATTTTCAGAAAACATGCAATTCAGAAATAGCTTCTGGAAAGTCTTAGACGCGGGGCTGCGGCATAGACACACACAACATTTTTATGATATTTTTATATGTAAATATCGGCTTTTTTGGTCAATATATTTTGTAATAAAAATAGAAACTCCAATGATTATTTTGGTACCCTTACTCAAATATTTCTTCCGCTTGCGTTTATTAATTTGTTTATGAATTGGCCGTAGGTAACTTCAGTTACTGGCCATCACGATACTTAACCCTCGGATACGGGGAGCGGGTCGTGACAATTTTTATATAATTTTATATTTTAGAAGGCTAAAAATAACTTTTAAAATTTTTAAAATATTTTTTGATATTTATTATATCAAATTAGTTTATATTTTAAAAAAATAAAAAAACAAACCAAACATGGCTTTTGTATTTTGTATTTTTATTTATTTATTTATTTATAATTTTTTTCAAAACTGCGTTTATGAAGAAATTTTGATAAAGTAAAAATTGTGAAGAAACATTTATAGAGGATAAGATTGGAAAAACTATATATATATAATTGTTAACCTACATTCATATTTTCTTTATCCAATGCAAATTAAACAATGAACAAAGGGTTAATTTATTCTACTAATCAATTGGATAGTAAATATCACACTAATTTGATTGGATTATTAATGTCTTCACTTATTAATCTTGTGAATCAAACATGATCTTAGGCCGCATTTGTTTGGGGTTATAGAGCGAGGATTGTGATTGATAGTGAGGTGAAACCTATTATATGTCATGTTTGTTTTGAGAGAGTGGGAAGGGACTCCTAATCCTTAGTATGGATAGACCTTGAAAGGGGGATTGAGATGGAGGTGGTATTAGAATTAGTCCGCCGGACTTTTTTATTTTTTATTTTATTTTTTTACATGTTTGACATTTTTTTTGAACATTAATGCTTAATTTTTTACATTTTTTATTAAGTAAAAATCATTGTTTTATTTGTTTTATTTTTTTCTAGAAATTTTTTATTTTTTTACATTGTGGGCATTTTTTTTTAATATTAATGTTTAATGTTTTTGAGATTTTTTATTTGTTTTATTGGTTTTATATTTATTTTATATAAAAATAATTTAACAATCCCTATACCAACAACTATTACCAAAACAAATATAATTTTACTTAATTCTCTCATTAACAATCCTTTTATTATTAATTCACCCATTGTAAATTTTTTCTATTCTACCTATAAAAGCAAATGTAACCTTCCAGCTTCGTTTGGGAAGCCATGGTTTGGGCTTTTTTGATTATTTTAGCCACAAAAAACAAAATAGGCTATTTTAGTCATAACAAACGAAACATCACATCCAACCCATAATCATTACATTCTTATCTCACAAAAAAACTTAAAAAAGTCAAAAAGCCAAAAAACCCTTCCCAAACCAAGCTTTTAAGCCCAGACTAAAATAGCCAAAAAAAATTAAAAAGCTAAAAAGCCAACCCACTTTCCAAACGGAGGCTACATGTGCTACACAATTAGGATGGCCATTTCAGGTTCATTTCAATTACTCACACAACTGCCCTCCAAACCAACACTCCCACCACCATTAGAGTTTGGACAATGATAGAGATCATTAAAAATGGTGTTTTAAAGCAATTATTAATAATGTGGTATCTATTTTTTTTAAAAAAAAAAAAAACACAACATTGTGACAGGGGGTGAGACCCACTGCTACATCATTAGTGGTAGCACTAATTAACACCACTTTTAGTAGTCTCTATCATTACTTTTTCCCTGAAAATTTTACCTTTTTTTACCACCTCAAACCACCACTTCTCACTACATGTGCTCAAATTTTTATATGCCACTAATGTTTAATATTGAGTGTCCACACTTAACATTTAGGGTGTTTGGAGAAATTAGTAAAAAGTTTATTTTTTGACTTTTTTTTAGTAAGAAAAATTTATTTTTTTTGTGACTTTTTAAAAAGAATTTGGTAAAAAGCCAAAAAATTGACTTTTTACCAAATTCTCAAATTGCTTCTTAACGTTTTAAGTCATTTTCATTGAAGTAAAAAGAATCTTAACACAATTGTTTAGTAATTGTTTGACTAAAAATTAATTTATAAATATTAATTAATCTTTACTAGCACATTCAAAATTACAAAATTGACCTTCCAAATTTTCATTGATTCAAAAGGAATTTTAACACAATCACTTGATAATTGTTTGACTTAAAATTAATTTATAAATATTAATTAATTTTTACTAGCACATTCGAAATTATAAATTTTACCTTTGAAGGTAGGAAGGAGAAACCAATAGTACCATACAAGTATAGAATTTATATACAAAAAAATTCATAGACAATAGCCATGTTTGGTTTGATTTTTAAAAACTTGTTTCAGAAATTTTTTATAACAAATTAAAATTTAATTTGGTGAAAAAAAAATACTTATTATTTTTATATAATTTTATCTTTAGAAAGGCCAAAAGTAATTTTTAATTTTTAAAATTATATTTTTGATATTTATTATTTTTGAAAAAATATCATATAGTTGGGAATTTGAAAAAGTAAATACAAATTTGTTTGGACGGACTGGATAAGGGGGATTGTAATCCATCGGACTATTAGTACTGGGATATATTGTCCTGAGACTATTTGGTTGGACTAAATTTGTATCCTATGTTTGTTTAGTCATGGGATTAGATGTCTGGATTGGACTATTTTTAGTTATCTAATGTTTGTTTGGGATATTATGGAGAAGGATAAATATCCAAATGACTATTTTATCATTTTCAATTATTTACTAAGTAATAGCAATATTAAACATAACTTTAATATTTTAATTATTTTTAACTAGATTAAATAAAAATTTGTTTTATTTTATTTTTTGCACAATATTTTAATTATTTTAATTTATTATTTTCAATTAAATTAAATTTATAATTTATAATTTATATTTTTTATTTAATATATAATTTTAAATTAACGACAATAAAAAATAATTTTATTTAATATATAAAATTAAATTAAATTTTCAACAACACTAAAAAATTTAGTTTTATAAGCCATAATTTATAATTTATTTTTTAAATAAATTTATTATAATTATATTTTATTTAATATATAATTTTAAATTAACAAACACTAAAAAAATATTTAATTTAATATGTTAAATTTAATTTTTAACAACACAAAAAAATTTAATTATAATTTATAATTTATAATTAAATTTTTTATTTAATATATAATTTTAAATTAACAACACTAAAAATAATTTATAAATGTTCAAAAGGACTATTTTATCATTTTCTAATTGTTTGCTAAGCAATAGCATGGAGGGTAATAGACATTTCACAAAATAATCCCATGGGATACCAATCCATGTGGTTTCTATCCCACCTCCCCCATGGATAGAATAGTCCCATATCTGTGGGACTAATAGTTCCGGCGGAACGTATAATCTGGAGCAAAAAAAAATGAAACAAACAATGGACTATTAGCCCGGTAGAACAATAGTCAATCTCACCCCCTAATCATTCAAAACAACACACCTACAAGTATAGAATTTATATACAAAAAATTCATAACAATAGCCATATTTGGTTTGATTTTAAAAACTTGTTTCAGAAATTTTTTATAACAAATTAAAATTAATTTGTGAAAAAATAAAAAAAAAATAAAAAATACTTATTATTTTTATGTAATTTTATCTTTAGAAAGGCCAAAGTAATTTTTAAAATTATATTTTTGAATTTTATTATTTTTGAAAAATATCATATCAGTGGAATTTGAAAAGTAAATACAATCGCGGGAAACTATATAAATATTAAGGGGTAATTATAATACCTGAGGTTTAATTAAAATACATTCATTCCATCTCATGAGTTTATAATTTTAAAATAAATTGGCCCTTATTAATAAATCATTAAGTCAATTATAGTTTTTAATAATATTAGAAATATATTTTAATTAATAATTTATGTAATCTTATTATTATATAGGACAACATTATGAATTTTATTTTTTTAGTTAATTCTGTTAAATAAAAAAAATTTAACAAGGGGATATTTGTAATTTTTCAAACCACATGAGGCAATCTATATTTAAACAAATCTTAAGGGTTGTGTTTGTAATTTACTTCTAATATTAATTATTAAAATTATATAATCCTTTTCAGAATTTGTAAAAAAAAAAAAAAAAAATCTGCCTTCCACTTGGGCTTTATTACCCCTTTATTTTGTCAAATTGTTTCCATTTTTTTCAAAAAAAGTTCTGATTTGTTATTTATGAAACACAACCAAACAGCGTCGTTTTAGGAAGGCTATTTAGTCAATTTTTTTTATACAAATTTAATCGATTAAATTAGTTCCGTTTTGAAAGAATTTTGAATTTTTTTTTAGTAAATTACAAATATATCCTTTTAAAATTTAATTAAAATATGAATCGTCCTTATAATTTTGAAAATTACATTCCACCCTTAAGATTTAATTTCATAATAAATCGCCCATTTTAATAATAAATTATCAAGTCAATTAAACCATTTTAATAATTCAAAAATATGTTTCAATTAATAATTTAAGTAATTTTATTATTATATAGGAGATCAATTATGAATTTCATTTTTTAGTTAATTTTGTTAAATAAATAAAATTCTAACAAGAAGGTATTTGTAATTTTCAAACCGCATGAGACAATCTGTATTTTTAAGAAAATCTCAGGGAAGTGTATTTGTAATTTATCATTTTTTTTCTAAATGTGTTGTTTGTCAATAAAAAATTAAAAATACATTATGATTTAAAAGTGTGATTTTTTTTAGGGCAAATTACATAAACCCCCATGGTTGCTAAATTAACAAATACCTGTTTCCTGAGGTTTAGAAATTACAAATTCCCCCCTGAATGCTATATTTGCAAAAAAATTAGGGGTTAATTTGTATGAAATATAACTTCAGGGGGTAAAATGTTATGAAATACAGAACCTCAGGGCGGGATTAATTTCCGAAACGTCAGGGGTTCTGTAATTATAACCAAACCTCGAGGTGTATATTAATCTTGCCCTTTTTCCGCTTTTTTTTAGGGCAAATTACATATACACCCTCGAGGTTTGGCTAAATTTACAAATACCTCCCTGAGGTTGAGAAATTACAAATATTCGCCCCCTGAATGCCTATATTCATAAGAAATTGGGGTAATTTGTTATAAATATAAAACTCGGCAGGGTAAATTGTGTATGAAAATACAAACCTCGGAGGCGGATGTAAATTCCGAAACACAGGCGGTATTGTAATTTAACCAAACGCTCAGGGTATATGTAATTTGCCCTTTTTCCCTTTTTTTAGGGCAATATACATATACACCCCTCGGTTTGGCTAAATTACAAATACCCTCACCTGAGGTTGAGAAATTACAATAAATTCCCCTGAATGCTATATTTGCATTAGAAATTAGGGGGTAATTTGCATAAAAATAAACCTACTAGGGGGGGTAAATTTTATGAAAATACAAACTCCATGGGGTGCGGGATGTAATTCCGATAACCAGGGGTATCTGTAATTCTAACAAACCTCAGGGGTATATGTAATGCCCTTTTTTCCCTTTTTTTTAGGGCAAATTACATATACAACCCTCGGGTTGTGCTAAATTACAGAATACCCCCTGAGGTTTGAGAAATTACAAATTCCCCCCTGAATGCTATATTTCATAAGAAATTAGTGGGAATTTGTTATGATATAAAACCTCAGGGGTAAATTGTTATAAAATACAAACGCTCAGGGGCGGGATTGTAATTTCCGAAACTTCAGGTGCGTATCTCTAATTTAACACACTCGAGAGCGTGTATATGAATTTGCCCTTTTCCTTTTTTTGTAGGGCATTACATATACACCCCTTCGAGGTTGGCTAAATTACAGATACCGCCCTGAGTTTTGTAGAAATTACAAATTTAAATCATATTTATTAAAAAAAAATAAAACACATTTAGATTTACCAATTTTAAGCAATTGGTGTAAAATTGATTTACCTCAATTTTATTTATTTTAAATCTGGGTAAAATTGATTTAATCATAATTATTAAACCAAACAGAAGTAAAATAAACTTGAGTTTTTTTTTTTTTTTGTATTTTTAAAAAAAATGCTACAAAAAATAATGTGAAATAAATGAATCTTTAACCTTACAGAGTATAAAAAAAATAAAATAAATTTTTTTTCATGTAGTAATTTTTTTAAAACATTTAAATTTTTTTATTTTTTAATAAATAGTCACAAGTAAAACAAAATATTATTTCTTATTTTAGAACGGACTAATAACACGTGATTAAAATCAAAATATGCAGTAATACGAGTCAAGTTGTAAAAATGTAAAAGTTATTGAGCAAATGTAAATATTCATTCAAATTTTACTTTTTATCCTCGTTTGGTAAATATTTAGGGTAAAAATATTAAAAATAAATAGACTATATAAATTAATATAGATAAAATGTCAATTAAACTATAATAATATTTTTCTATTACAAAATTAAAAAAAATCTAAAAATAAAAACACGAAAGCTAAAACAATCTCAACACAAAAAAATGAGCTACCTGTAACCACTTGCAAAACCAAGTTACAATTTGTGCAATAATTATCGGCTATGTATTTGGGCGATGATTAATATGCAAAATTTAGACAAAGACAAAATCAAATTTGATGATGAAATTTTCAAAATTAATTTATGTGTTATCATAATTCTATATTGAAAATGATACAATACAATCATCAATACAATAATGGTTGTTTGATTGTTTGAAAAATTTTCAAACAAAAAATTTGAGAAGAAGACGTTAGAGTTTTTTACTTTGTTTGGTTTGGTTGTATATTTGAAAGAACAGTGGCTTTGTCCTAGCAAGATTCGACGGAGGTACTTTGGCCACCACGGAGGTCCGTTTTATAATCCGAACAGTTCAATGTTGTAGAATCGTGAGTACATATAAGCCTTAAAAAAATATGTTGAATTCGGATATCGATATCTATGTGAAAAACAGTTCTTTATCACCCTTTAATTTTTTTATATCCATTTTTTTATACAAACTGATTTAAATCACTACATTGATATCAATCAACGTGATTTTTACAGCATATAGTACTAAATGATTTTACAGATTGCACGGTTCCATTATTCAAAAACGGGCCCAAAAAGCCGCCAGTGCCGAACTGACGATCAGTCTTGATCTCAACTTGAGAACAAGTGGAGCCATTTTGAAAAATAATTTGAAATTTGGAGTTTAGGATGATTTGATATGTTTTGTGGTACTACATGCATATAATTAGTGTACACATAGTATACTAATTACTTGTAGTATATTTATATTGATCACATTTATTATCACAAGTTACAAATACCGAAAACCATACAAATGGCCACATCATTTTGTATTCATAGTATGCACATTAATAGTGCACATACAGCTTATTCTTCTGATATTTATTGGGGTTTGAATAAATATTATAGAAAAAAGTGATTGAGAATGAAGAATAGATAGAAAAATATTTAATGTATGCTAAAGGAGAATATTCAAAAAAAAAATTAAAAATTTGTAACTGAATATTGCTTTTAGAAAAAAAAAAATTCAAAAACATATTGCAAAACAAAAAACAACGCACCCTTAGGGTTTTTTGGATGGATTTAAATAGTGCATCTTTTTACTTTTTATGAAATATGTAGTGTGGTGAAGTGATTGGTAAAAGAGGTATATGACTTAATAAAGGTGATTGACTTAGGAGGGTCGTCTGTAAATAAATATACTTTTGGATAAAAAGCTAGGGGAAAAAACAATTGGTTGTTTAGGATAATTGACTTTACGAAGAATGTTGATAAAAAATTGTATAAATTAGTAATATATAGAAGAAGATTGGGATAAAATAGGCTATACGGTAAGGGTGCAACTTGGCGGCTCAACCGAGCAACCCGAATCAAGTTCGAATTTTTTAGGGTGGACAAGATATTTTCTAAATCAATACGAGCTTAGCGCAAAAATGAGAAGGCCGAAATTAAATTTGGACGCTTGGCAAAGACATCAAACAACCGGAGTAACCCAACCTCGAATGTAACATGTATATAGATATATAAAATACTATATAAAGAAAATATTAGCCATACATAGTATTAAAGTTAATTTAGATATTAAATCAATATTGGAAATATATTATATACTACAAATAACATAAAAATCTAATTTTTTTTTATTTTCATATAATTTGTGAAGACTATGTAAGTGACATATCTCTTACATTAAATATCCCTACTCTCTCATATCTCCTGAGCTGGGATACCTAACTAAGGACCAACTCACTCTCCTCCGATGTAAGCCCACTATGGGAATTGGGCTTCCGGATTTTGCATAGTATGATTCCTCACCAACCAAGTAGAGTTTCGCCATCGCTCAATGCGACAAAAGCTCGTAAACTTTGCCGTATACATTGGTTGATCTTCTTGTGTTAGGAATCACAAAATTAGTCGATTATGACTAATCTGCTCTAGCTTGATTATCAATTCCTTCTTGAGCCACTGTCAAAAGAATATCACCATTGATTAGGTATGTCTTAATCTTGCCACACTAACCTCTTCCGACCAAATCCGTTTTCATACTAGCCATTGATCCAGCGATCTCGGGCATTCTGCCAATAAGAAGTAAAAGCCACTAATAAGAGGTTGATCCATAGGAGGTCCTCACTCGAATCCTCGCAAAAACCAAATAATTTTGTTGGGGTTACCTTATCATATTCACCCTAAGCACCTCCCCAATGGCCTGGGAGCCCCAATTTGCAAAATCTAGCCCTCCACTAAAATACATTTTTTAAGAGGGCTGAGCATTAGGGTTATCTGAACCGCCCCAACCGCCTAACCCAAAACGACTTACATACAAAATAGGCGGTTCCGAAAGACAATGCCGGGCGGATGCGGTTTGAAATATGGCATGATTGCGGTTACGAGCGGGTCACTACAAGAAAAAAACACCTTTGGCGACTAAATTTTTAGTCGCCAAAAGTCGACTTTTCACTTTCCCGACTAAATATTTTTAGTCGCTGGTCTTGTTCGCTGATAGAAGGCGTCGGTGCGAGTCATATTGACGATAAAAAAAATTTTAGTCGGCAACCAGTTTTAGTCTTCTCGACCAAAGAATTTGTTGCCATAGTCAATTACATTTTTGAAAATTAATACATTTAGCGGACTAATTTTTAGTCGCCAATAGTGAATTTATTTTTTTTAAATTTATACATGTGCCGTGACATGCTTCTTCGTCGCCAATAGTCAATCTTTTGGTGACCACTGTTTTTATCGCCAAAAGCATATTTCAGTAAAAAAAAAAACAATTTACCCTCTACTATTCCCAAGATTTGAACCACCGAACCCATTCCCACATTCCAAACCTTTACCAACACACTCTCCCCACTATGCCATTAACAACATCACATGAATATAATTGCAGCGTATATTATTTAGTATAATTACTCTTGACGGTATTTAACAAAACATATATATATAAAATAATTATTTTTTATTCAATATAATTTATGTAAAAAATAAATTATTTAATAAAAAATATAGATCACTTTTAGCGATATTATATATTATTCAGTAACACCAATTGTATAGTTTTCGGCTACTAATTAGTTTAGCGTGCAAAAGAACGGATTCCCGCCTAAAAAATAAACCAATTTGGCGACTAAACCTGTTTTTAGTCGCCAAAAACGTTGCCCCTGGCTACTACGAGCTTAAATTTGAGTCGCCAATAACTGTTTTTAGCTACTAATTTTTTTTAGTAGCCAAAAAGCTTCGACTTTCCAGCGAACCTATAACGTGTGTTTGTTAATGTCGCCAATCACGTAGAATTGCGCGACCAAACTGTTTTAGTCGCAAAACCTTATACTTTTGGCTACTAAATTATTTGTGAGTTGCCAAAAAAATGTCACTTTTGGCTATACGTAAAAAACCTTTTAGTCGCTAAAACCCCTATAATCAGCGACTAAACTGACTTTTGGTCGCTAAAAACCCTTATATTCGGCGACTAAATCTTATTAGTACGGCCAATAAGTGAATCAATTTTTGGCGACTAATTTCTTTAGTCACCATTCTACTACTTTTAGCGACGAAAAATCCAGTTTTAGTCGCGAAATCTGCTTTTGTTATAAGTGGTGGTGGGTTTCACCCGTAGCCTTGCAAAAAACTCGCCCGCACTTAGACTCCCCCCTCCAAAAAACCGGACCGCTCTCATTCATCCTATCCTAGGATATTTTGCCAACAAACCAAACCCTAATCTCCTTTAATGGGTTTTGAATTCGAT
>NW_021026366.1:191514-278313 GCF_004153795.1 Camellia sinensis | reverse complement strand
TTATTCCTTGTTTGGCTACTCCTAAAATAGGCAACAAAACAAAGCAGCTTCCTCTCCCAATTAGTTAAAACAAATAGAAACAATCCCCATATCTTTAATGAACTGATATCAATAACGTTACAACACTTCTCAATTAAAGCATCACATCCCATAAAGACATATATGTACACACACATACATATGTGGGTATACATCTAATAGCAGTTTACCATGAATGTTAAATAGTAATAATTGTTATTATTATAAGAGCATAAAAAATATGCGTTTCTATAGCCCAATTAATAACACAAATTGGCAAAAATTCAATACTATTCCGTGTTTGGCATTCCAACCCCATCTTCACCACGGAATTGTCTTTCTGATGAGCCACTCCGGATTCCACCAAAGCTTCAGGCTCGAATTCTTCAGAATTCACAACTGAAGAATAACTCTCTCTTTTGTGTATAGCAAACAAACCTTTGATGTACTCTCTTCCAAATCACGAGCACTCCTAGTAATTTATAAGATTTTGTGTTTTCAATTTGTTTAAATATTATGTTTGTGTTTTCAATTGAAAAAGAGTTTAAATATTTAGTTGAAAAAAATAAACATATTATTTATCTATATTTTTTGGTTTTTAAATCTAAATCTAAAAATAATAAATAGAAAATATGATATATGCTGGTTGGTTTTTGTTTTCAAAAACATATAAAAATGTAACAATACAGAGACATACAATCTCTACTACTGCTCTGTTTATGATTTTGGTGATTTGAATTATTTTTATATTTTAAAAACTACAAATTGTAATACTTTATATAATAATTTATGTGGATGAGGCATACTGTAATTGTAATATGTGGATGAGACATGCAGTAATTGTTAATTAGGGCAAATTACATATACACCCCTCGAGGTTTGGTTAAATTACAGATACCCCCCTGAGGTTTCGGAAATTACATCCCGCCCCCTGAGGTTTGTATTTTCATAACAATTTACCCCCTGAGGTTTATATTTCATAACAAATTACCCCCTAATTTCTTATGCAAATATAGCATTCAGGGGGGAATTTGTAATTTCTCAAACCTCAGGGGGGTATTTGTAATTTAGCCAAACCTCGAGGGGTGTATATGTAATTTGCCCTTTTTCCCTTTTTTTTAGGGCAAATTACATATACACCCCTCGAGGTTTGGCTAAATTACAAATACCCCCCTGAGGTTTGAGAAATTACAAATTTAAATCATAATTATTAAAAAAAATACAACACATTTAGATTTACCCAATTTTAAGCAATTGGGTAAAATTGATTTACCCAATTTTATTTTATTTTAAAATTGGGTAAAATTGATTTAAATCATAATTATTGAAACCAAACAGAGTAAATATACTTGATGTTTTTTTTTTTGATTTTTAAAAAAAAATGTACAAAAAATAATGTGAATATAAATGAATCTTTAACCTTACAGAGTGAATAAAAAAATAAAATAAAATTTTTTTTCATGTAAGTTAATTTTTTAAACTATTTAAATATTTTTTTAATTTTTTAATTAAAATAGTCACAAGTAAAACAAAACTATATTTTATTTTAGAACGGAACTATAACACGTGATTAAAAGTCAAAATATGCAGAATTACGAGTCATAGTTGTAAAAATGTAAAAGTTATTGAGCAATGCTATATTCATCAAATTTTAACTTGTTTTAGTCCTCGTTTGGTAAATATTTTAGGGTTAAAAAAATATTAAAAAATAAAATAGACTATATAAATTAATAAGATAAAATGTCACATTTAAACTATAATAATTATATTTTTTCTATTACAAAAATTAAAAAAAAATCTAAAAATAAAAACCAAACGAAGCTAAAACAATCTCAACACAAAAAAATTGACTACCGTAACCACTGCAAAACCAAGTTAAATTTGTGCACATAAGTTATCCGGCTAATTATTTGGGCGATTGATTAATATGCACAAATTTAGACAAGACAAATTCAAATTTGATGAATGAATTATTTTTCAAAATTATTTATGTGTTATCATAATTCTATGATTGAAAATGATACAAGTACAATCATCAATACAATAATGGTTTGTTTGATTTGTGTTTTGAAATAAATTTTCAAAAAAAATTTGAGAAGAGAGTTTAGAGTTTTTTTTACTTTGTTTGGTTTGGTTGTATATTTTGAAAGACAGTGGCTTTGGTCCAGTCCAAGATCGGACTGGACCGTACTGTTGGGCCCACCACGGGTCCCGTTTTGATAATCCGAACAGTTCAATGTGTAGAACTCGTTGAGTACTATATGCCTGTAAAAAATCATGTTGATCGGATATCGATAGCTATGTGAACAAAACAGTTTTTTATCAGCCGTTAATTTTTTTATCATCCATTTTTTTTATACAAACTGATTTGATCACATAGCTATTGATATTCAATCAACGTGATTTTTTACAGGCATATAGTACTAGATGATTTTTACAGATTGCACGGTTCAGATTATCAAAACGGGCCAAAAAAAGGGCCCCATGGGCCGAACTGGACGAGTCCAGTCTTGATCTCAACTTGAGACAAGCTGGACCCATTTTGAAAAATAATTTTGAAATTTGGGAGTTTAGGATGATTTGATATTTTTGTGGTACTACATGCATTAATTAGTGTACACAATAGTATACTAATTACTGTTATGATATTATTATTGATCACATTTATTATACAAGTTACAAATACCGAAAACCATACAAATGATGCCACATCATTTTGTTAGTACATTAGTATGCACATTAATTAGTGCATATAGCATTATTCTTGATATTTTATTGTAGTTGAGTAAATATGTATGAGAGAAAAAGTGATTGAGAATGAGAGAATAGAGAGAAAAAATAATTAATTGATGTATAATAGAGAGAAATAATTCAAAAAAAAAATTAAAAAATTTGTAACTGAATATGCTTTTAGAAAAAAAAAAATTCAAAAACATATTTCAAAACACAAAACAAACGCACCCTTAGGGGTTTTTTGGGATGTTTTAAATAGGTGCATTTTTTGACTTTTTATGAAATATGAGTTGGGTTTGAAGTGATGTGGTAAAGAGGTGATATGACTTAAATAAGGTGATGTGACTTAGGGATTGGTTGGGGTGTCGTAAATAAATGTACTTTTTGGACTAAAAAGCTGAGGGAAAAAAAATGGTTGTTTAGGATAACTTTTTGACTTTTTACGAAGAATGTGTATTAAAAAATTGTATAAATTAGTATATAAGAGAAGATTGGGATAAAATAGGCTATACGGTAAGGGTGCAACTTGGGCGGGCTCAACCCGAGCAACCCGAATTCAGTTCGAATTTTTTTAGGGCTTGGACAAGATATTTTTAAATTCAATACGAGCTTAGGCAAAAAATGAGAAGCCCGAATTAAATTTGGACGGGCTTGGACAAAGACATCAAACAACCGGAGTAACCCAAAACCCGAATTATACATATATAGATATATAAAAATATTAAATATATATAAAAATTATTAGCCATTACATGATATTAAAGTAATTTAGATTATTAAATCATATTGAATATATATTATATATACAAATAACATAAAATCTTAATTTTTTTTATTTTCACTAATAAATTGTAAAGACTATTATAGTGACATATCTCTTACATTACATAAATTATTTGTTTTGATAGTATAAATAATTTTCTCTCTCTCTCTCTCTCTATATATATATATATATATATATATAAAGTAAATAGAATCCAATTTTAATAATTTAATAATGTAGCTACAAAAAAAAAAATACAATTCGGGCAATTCGAGCAACTCGGACAATTCGGGTTTAACTCGGGTCGGGCTTGGGCAGACAACCTCGGGTTACAATTTGAGCTTGGGCGGCCTGGGCAGATCTCAGCACAAGTTGGGCTGGGCTTAGACAACCTCTCAACCCGCCCGAGTTGCACCCCTACTATACGGTGAGATGAATTAAGAGACAATGTGTGCAGAGTATAGGCTAAGAGATGGTTTCCTCATTTTCGAGCATTGAATTGGATGATACTGTTTAGCCCGTGGGGGCCAACCACGGGTCTCGTTTTGTTAATCGGAACCGTTCAATATGTAGAATTCGTTGATTACTATATACATATAAAAAAGCACATTGATCAGATATCGATAACTATTTGATCGGATTAGTTTTTTTTCCCAACTGTTAACTATAACACCATTCATTTTTTTTACAAAACTGATTTGATCATGTAGTTAGCGATATCCGATCAACGTAATTTTTTACAAACATATAGTACCTGACGAGTTCTACATATTAACGGTTCATATTATTAAAATGGGACCCGTGACGTGCCCACATGGGCCAAACAGTACTGTGTTGTTTGTGCACCCTGTCTGTGCAATTTTTTTAAAAAAGTCAGCTGTGTCTGTAGGGACGTCAGAGTTGTTTGTAATAATTTTGTGTAAAATTAATTTTTTAATATTTTTTAAAAATAAATAGTTATAACTTCTTAATTTTTTTATTGGCTTTTTAACTTTTTAATTTTTTTTTTAAAATTTCTCAAATCAGGCCTTAAATTAAATAATGACTTTTTTCACTTTTTAATTTTTTTTTGGGATGGCGACACCTAACCTTAATCTTGGAAGTTTAGTAGACTAGTGAATATGCACGTGGAGCACCAACCACCGATGCGAGGTGGTAGCTGCGCTCATCAATTTTCTGGGTTAGGTGCAGACGAAATCTCTCTATTTTTACACCTACAAAATCCCCCAAGCACTCTGACAGAGAGTGAAATCTGAAGTAAAGTAGTAGAGTGTGTGTGTGAGAGAGAGAGGCATGGAAGAGAAAGGTGAAGAAAAGAGGATGAAGATACTGTGTCTCCATGGATTTAGAACCAGTGGAAGTTTCCTCCAGAAACAAATCAGCAAATGGGATCCTTCTATCTTTACTCATCACTTCCACATGGTATCTCTCTCTCTCCCTCTCTCCCTAATGAAAGATGAACTGTGTGAAGGATAAGTGTGAATCTTTCAACCCAAGGTCGAATGAGTTGGTAAGGTAACAAACTGCGTGATCAAGATCTTGGGTTTGAAATCTATACCAACCTTCTTACAAACCTTGATTGAAATTGGAGGTGAGGGATGTATTCCTTGACATCCTGGCTTGTAGGGTCGGGCCATAAATGAGCCCGACCTTAGGAGTTTCCGGGTCATTGAAAAATGTAAATCTTCTTGAATTTTTTTATTCTTATTTTTTAAAAATAAGAGCATCTCCAACGGTAATAAGCATTTTAACTATCTAACTATTACTAGAAAGTATATATTTTATTTTGTCTATCAACTATTTCATGTTTATACTTCAATCATGCTTTTTATTTTAGTTATTTATCTAAATACTATTAATTTTAGAAAATGCCACATCAGCAACAAAGATAGGGAAAATGATCTTAATGATTAAATATATTTTGCATAGCCTTGAAGGCTAGCTACATATAGCTAGTGAATGTGAGTTGAGCTAAAATGCCTAATTATATGCCTAGTGTATTGGAGTTGAAGAAAATGAGTTATACTAGGCATTTTAACTAACAAGCATTATATGCCTAGTGGGTTGGAAATGTTATAAAGATATAACACTCAAAGTTACGTCATTGTGTACAAATTTTATAGCAAATTACAGTGATCACTCCTAAGTTTAGAAAGTTTTTTGGAGTGAATTATACTGATATAGTTTGAGTACGTCGCAAAATTAATGCAGGTAATATGAACAAATAAAGTAAATTTTATATTTGAGTGTAAAAAAAAAAAACAAAAGTTTAATGTCACTTTATTAAATTTATAGAGTTCAATGTATTAGTGTAATTTACGCAATTTTATACAAGTTTTTGGGAGACAATTCTCCGCGGTGTGAACAGGGTATTACTATTAGAGCCTGTGGAGCCAAGGAAGTGTCTCAAATAGATTAATCTTAATCGTTCATTTTATTGAACCGTAGTTATAGATCATCTTCTAAAAAGAAAAAGAAAAAATTGTGACTCACAATTGTCCGCACAATCACATGGTAAGTTATGTGTCAATTTTTTATTTGTCATAAACTAAACAATTACTTTTTCAATTTGACTAGGTGTTAACTTTTGATTTGTGACACATTCAAATACACGAGTCAAATTTCCTTGCCACATAATTGTGGAATGGATATATGAATTTAAAAATTAGTGAAAACACTCCCCAACTCATATGGAAGAGATGGCTAGTATGATCAAGTGTGCATACCAAGTGTACGCTAAAACGAAGCTCAAAATTAGATGATGCTTAACTTGTTGCTTTCAAGAAATGGAGAAGACCCAAAATTGGCATTACTTTCTTGGTTTACACTGTTTAATTTGATAGTTGGGAAAACAAAGGAATTGGAGAAGGAAAAAAGAAAAAAGAAAAAAAATCTATAGATTCTGGCTTTGTTTTTTTGGGTGATCTCAACTGTTGGAGAAGACCCAAAGGAAAATTTTCCTATTTCCCATCTTTCCATTGATGATATCTTCTCATTTTGTTGGTGGTAGTAAATGGTGTCTGAAATGTATTTGATTGAAGGTCTGTGAGAGGCAATGTTAGAGGTGGCCAGTGTTGATTGGGTGGGTATTGACAGATTTGTGATGGTGCAAAGTGGTGGATTTGTGGTGGGTATCGCTGGTTGGTAATCACTTACCAATGGCATGGTTTTCATGAATTTCAACCTTTGGGATTGATTTACACTCTTTGATTTACCCTCTTTCTTTTAATCATTCTAAAGACTTTTTAACTGTACTGTTCTTTGGATCATCCAATTTGACTCTAAATAATATTGCTTGTACAATATATTTCTATATAAACCATGTTGGCCAACCATTTTTACAGGAGTTTCCAGATGGGATATATGAAGCAGGAGGCAAATCCGACATAGAGGGCATCTTCCCGCCACCTTACTTTGAATGGTTCCAATTCAATAAGGTACATTTTAATTTCTTTTCTAAGATTGAATGAGATGAGACTATTAAAATGGTTGTCTTATTTTTCTTGATTCAAGCATTTGCTTAATGCTAGAGTTACATACCTAATTAATTAGTAATTAGTTAGAACTTTTTAAAAAAAATTATTAATGTATTATATTGCAACAAAACTCAATGAATTACAATCATAATGAAGATCAAACATCATTTAAATAATTAATTGAAAATAACTTTCAAAGTGAAAAAGAAAAATCTAAACAAGAACATGGAAAACAAGACACACACTGGTGGAGAGATATAAATCCCTGATGTACCAAGTACAAGCATGGGCGACTCTGCCCTATAGACAGGGTATGCAACTGAACACCCTAAATAAAAATTTTTGTTTAATAAATTAGTAATATATGTATGTTAAAATTGTTCAGTCTTTAAGTTTGAATACCTTATCACACTTCATTGAACACCCAATCAACCCAACTCACTTGGTTGAACACTCACTCCACTCCATTGAACACTCAATACATAACCCACAAGCTCTTAAAATAATAATGTTAAGATTACCAACTTTTATTATCATAATTTGTTTATTACTTTATGCGTCAATATCGTATTAGTTTAATGAATGTCATCCCTCATGCTTGTTACTACATAGTATTAATGCATGAAATGATAACTAAAATAAATAAAATATGATAAGAAATGTAATCATTAATATTATTGATCTTAATATATATAAATAATTTAAATGTAGAGATTCTTCTTTATTTTTGTTTATTCTCTCTAGTATATATAATTTTGTAGACAATAATCCAATTATGTATTTTATTTCTTGTCTCAAATCTTATGCTTCAAAAACTTATTTTATAACTTACTGCACAAATAAATCATAGAGAAACCAAACTCCACGAGAAAAAAGTCTCATTTTATCATTCTATTTTTTTTTTTTTTTTGTGGGATTTGAAAAGTCTAAATTAGTAGATTTATAAAGGTTTAAATATTTTAATGTCTACCCTAAAAAAAATTCTGGAGTTGCCATGGAGTACAAGAATGGTGCTCAATATATTTTAAACAAGTTTGTATTAGATTGGAATAACGAGTTATAGAGGTAGTTCGTAGTTTTTAAAGTTACCTTTTATTGTTATAAATAATTGTATATAAGGATGAATGCTCTATTTGTTTTGGCAAAAAATAATTTCTTATGAAAAACATTTTTCGCAAAAAGCATTTTCTTATGTTTAGTATGTTAGTGGTTGTGGCAGTGATGGTGTTGGTGTGGTGGTGGTGGTGGTGGTGTGGGGTGATGGCAGTGTTGGTGGTGGTAATGGTAGTGTGATGGTGTTGGTAAGTGTTTAATTTGAAAAATATTTTCCCACTTTCAAAAGTGACAAAAGTTTACCAGCTAAGTAAATTTGTTTTCCGCTGACCAGGGAAAACATTTTTCATTGAATTTTTGGCGTATTAAAAAAAAGTTTTCCATCAAAACAATAGAGTAAAAATCAATTATAAAAATAGGACTTCTGCTCTGTTGCTCCTTGAAGCGGGCTATTTTCCCTCTTTTCCTATGTTTCGATTTTAATCTGAGGAAGGAACGTAACAGCTTGTTTCATATACTTTTTTAAAAAACAGGAATTCACAGAGTACACCAATTTAGAAGAATGCATCTCTTACTTGTGTGATTACATGACCAAAAAAGGGCCCTTTGATGGTTTGCTTGGCTTCTCTCAGGTATTTAATTATCCATGCTTCGTGTTATTGAGGACTGATCATAAGAAAACAAGAAAGAAAGAAAGCAAGAAAAAGAGGGGGAAAAAGAAGTCACTTCATAGAGGAGTATTTAGTTAACTGAAATGTTTTTGGGCATGAATGAAATGATTATTACTTATCCTTCAAGTGAAATGTTCATTTTCTTAAATTAGTGAATGGTGATCCCATTTTTAATTTACATTTCATTTATTTTTCCCAAATCAAACATGAGAATGTATATTTCGACAGAATGACTATTATATTCTAACTTTCATTCCAATAAATTGAACATAGCATTAATGCTTATGAATGAAGACATGCAGCTTTCATGTGTTAGCTAAAGAAGACATGCATTCCTTTGATAAACAAGGCGATAAAATAATAATAATAAAAAGATGATATATGTATATTTTAATTTTTTTGCTTTGTACTTACATTAAACAATAAAACTATTATAATTATATATATAACAACTTTTTATTTTTCACTAAATCTCACCAATTTTAATAAAAAATAAAACATGAATTTTAAGAGATTTCATTTTCTCACTATTTCTTTCTCTTTCGTACCATTTCTTATATCTTCAACCATCGAAACAATTGATGAGAGTTATTTTCTTTCCATTTCTGTTCTTTTCTCACCAAGTCCCTCAATCCAAATGAACTATTTCAAATCCATGCAAAATGACTAGCATATATTTTATGGATAAATGTATTAATCTTCCGTTTGAATATCATTTTCCTTTTGTTTTTATTCAGGGAGCAACACTCTCAGCTCTTTTGATGGGCTACCAAGCACAGGTATCCTTTCATTTTTCTTTTTTCTCAAAAGGAAGAAATTAATTTTAGTTCTAATATTCATTGCATTATTTATTAATTATTAAATTGCATTGGAAATTTGCAGGGGAAGGTGTTGAAGGAGCATCCACCATTGAAACTGTTTGTATCAATATCAGGGTCAAAGTTTAGGGATCCAAGCATATGTGAGATTGCATACAAAGACCCAATCAACGTCCGATCAGTTCACTTCATAGGAGACAAGGACTGGTTGAAGTTGCCCTCTGAGGAGCTTGCCACTGCCTTTCACAACCCTCTCATCTTAAGGCACCCCCAAGGCCATACTGTCCCAAGACTAGGTTGGTTTTGCTTGTTTGGTTAACTTCACATTCCTCTCTTCTCCCTGCAAAGATTACCTTCTCCCTTAGGCCTAAGCAATAAATAGCTTATTTAGCATTAAAGATATATATACACAGTGATATAAACAGTGACAAAAAAAAATCAATGATATGTGATATTTCTATATGTATTGTTGTGAGTGTCTCATACTCTACTTGTTTTGTGCTTATGACCTTTTAGTGACTTGCACAACCTGATTAATGGGTAAATGGGTTATTTTGGGGATTAAGGTTATGAGCTTAAAGTGAACTCTTGTTACAGATGGTCTTGCGGGAGACAGTTGCTCTTTGTAATTTCTCATCCTTTGATAGTGAAACCGTCTTCCATTCTTCACCCATGGATGTAGGCTTATAGCTGAATCACGCATATTTTTGTGTTATTGTGTGATTATTTTCTCGTGTTCATTTGTTCTGTTATACGTATATGTTAGCCAATTTTTGTTTTAACCTGCTCAAAGCGCGATTTTTGAAACGCCTTTGCATATGTTACTTTGAAAACCTTTCATCTCTTGTAATCTTTTCCTCTCTATACATATGCATTTATTTAAGTATACAAATGTACATACAGGTGTATAGCTGTTATATAAAATTTTATGATCATTTTCTATATGTGGCTAGAGAGAATTTCCTTAATCCTAACTTATGTCCTTGTTAGTATGATCTATTCATGACTGTATGTTGAAAGTGCGTGTTGATTTTGTAATGCTAAAATTGTTTTTCGTTTTGCTGAAATTATGATGAAAACAGAATGAAAATGATAGACTAATTTTTAATTGACTGCAGTATAGTCCTTCACACCACTTTCTGATATCTTAAGGTTTTACTTTTAAACTATTACACAACTCTGATTTTGAGTTGCATGTGCATGGCGTGTGCCTGAATGCTAGTGTTGTTCCAAGGTCTTCTGGGAGCTTGCTCACTGTTATACATTGATTGTATGTAAACAGATGAGGATACTACAGAGAAGTTGCGCAGTTGGACTAAGGAAATCCTCTTCCACCACCAAACAAATACAGATGCAGCTTCAAATGATAATGGTGACGATGACAAATATGATACTTCAAGGGAGAATGGCGACAGCAGTGCAAAGGTAGAAGAAGAACCCAAATGTCATGAGGTTGCTCATAATTCTGATCACAGCAGCAACAAAGAGAGTAATAGTGCAATGGTGAAGAGAGAATCTGAAGTAGTAGTAGTAGCCCAAGCTTGAATGAGACTGCTTGTGAAACATAAAAATGTGGTTCTCTTACCACAATGCATTTCTTTCTTCTGCTTCATCTTCTTCTTATTTTAAGTAGTAAAGGAGTGATTATTGGATATGTTATTGGGTATTATCAAGGTGATATTTCTTAATTTTATTTTATTATATGTGATTGGTTCCCTCAATCCGTTGTTGATCATATTTAAATTATTATTTTGAGAGAGTGGGTAAGTTGGGTTGGTTAGTGGTGATGGCTGGAGGATGTTTAGGGGAGGAGTGGCAGAGGAAGATTCAAGCAGAAGAGAGACAAATGACCTTAACATTGCGTTTGGATTGGGTGATTTGGAAAGAAATGCACATCTATGGTGGGAGAAGGGGTGTTATAGTAGTGGAGGGATGGCAGGGATGTGGTGGTGGTGGTGGTGGTGGAGTGGTAGTGGGGATGTGGTGGAGAGGGAGAAGGGTTGGTTGATTTGTGGTGAGGAAAAATGATTGAGAAAAAGGTAGGTGAAGGAGGGACGGCTAGAGGAGGAGGGTGGGGAAAGGGCTAAGGATGGTGGAAAACAAAGGAGAGGGGCTAGCGGTTAAGATACGATAGGGAAAAAGTGGTTAGCAAAAGGAAAGAGTCATATGTGAGATTGCATACAAAGACCCGATCATGGGGAAGGATTGAAGGTGGTGAGTGATTGTGGTGGCTTTAAAAGTCCATGAATAAATTCAAATATATCAAAATTTTTAAACAAGTATAAAGGACATATATATCGATAAAATTGAAAAATAAAAAACGTAACATTTGTTTGGAGATATTAGACTATGTTGTTGTTGTTGTTTTTATTATTTATTTATTTATTGAAACTAGACATAATTTTGATGAAATGGGCTCTAGCAGACAACTCATAGTGTTCAATTTTTATTTTATTTTATTATTTCGGCACAGAGGTGTGCAATTTTTTTATTTTTTTGTAGAGTGACAAGTTTTGCTAGTATATTCAAAATATTTTGGAAAAATGATAAATAACATTCAAAACATACTAGTATTATATTTCTATTTTCAAAATATCCTGAGTTGTTAATATTGCTAGCGTTGTTTGAATTTAACCTACAATTAGGGGTGTGTTAGCAAAAATCTGGTTTGGGTCAAATCGATAGAGGTGATTCGACAGAACAACCAAAGTTTCACAAGCAATAACAGATCAAGCAATTGTGATTTGAATGTCCTAGGCCTTGACAGTTTCAAGGACTTCTTTGGAGGTTGTAATGTGAAGAAACAAGTGTGAATAAACTGAAATTCGATTGAAGAACAAGTAAACTTGCTACTTAATTAAAAGAATTAAATTTCAAGTTCAATGTGTATAACAATCAACAGAAGAAAACTTAGCCACAGAGGCTAAATTACAAACATAAATATTCCTAAGTACAAAAGCTATTGCTAATTAAGTTGTGCTACTCCTAATTTCACATGGGATGTGAATGTTGTTGAAAAGATCTTGCTTTACTTCGAATTTCCAGTGTTTATGCTACTAGCCTTGCTACTTCTCTGCTGCCATGTGTCCCACCATGGAGTAAGTTACCTCCACTTCCTGTATAACTGCCCATGATCTCCATAACCGTTAGTAACTATTTCTTTGTTACAACATTCTCTTTCACCTTGCAAACAAAACATGTACCCTACATTACTTGCATGCCTAACTTTGTGACTTGACACCTGGGCCACGTTTGGCCATATCCCACTGCTCTATCAGATGAATCGACAGGAGAAACTACGTCTGCCACATTTGCTCCTTTAATTGTTTCGCTTTTGCTACCTATTGTAGTCTTCACCCCTAGCATCCACTAGATCAGCTCTTTGTATTTTGTTATGCTTATTCAACAGAGAAAAATAAATTTTAGTGCCAACAATGGCCCCTCATTCAAAACAAAAAAGATGTTTTTGTTTTGAATGAATATCAGAAAGAACAATTTAAAGTCTTGACACTCATATACTTGGGTGGTTTATAATAATAACGAACATTTAGGCTCATAAAGACACACCCACATATCAGAGCCCAAATACCTATAATAAAACCCAAATGCTAAAATTGATCGAAAATACGAATTAAATAGACCCAATTGTTAAGCCCAATTGTCAGTAACAGGCCCAAGCTCAATTAGGAGGGTCCACCACAAGCTATTAGAATTCAAATCATCACTTCACTACTCTCACTTCCTCCGCCTTGCTCTGTACTTTGATTGTTCAACCTTTTTGCTTCGAAACCCTTATACTTAGATACTTCTATGGCGCCTAAACGAGCTCAAACCAAAGGGAAGAAACAAATAGAAACGTTACCTATGCAACGTTTCCCAACTGAGTTCTAGCAGCTACTCCGTTAATGCATTTTCAATAGCTGTATTATTCCACGCTGTAACAGCTCTGCACAAGGGAAATTAGGCCTTACTTTTACTGCAACCATTCCTGATGAACTTTTTATTATTACCCTATCGCAAGCACCGAAATGATACTCTTCAATAAAGCAAAGCTGGCTTGGCACTATTGGGACTTAAGCCCCAACCCTCTGCACTCATCGCAAAAACCTAACCCTGACTGGAGGCTATGGATCCAGCAAATGATGGTGTACGATATTGATCTCTAGAGGGCTTTAGGTATTTACGATGCCATCAGACTATCAACCTTTGCCCTAGACATGGACAAATGGGCCATCAGTGCTGCAATAACCCTCACCACTGATTACCGATAAACATTGATTACCGTTGGACTGAACTGATTATGACTGATAATTGAACTGATTAAAGTACTGAACTGACTGACTGAAAATTGGAACTGAATTGACTGAGTATGTGTGTTAATCTGTATTCTATCTGTTAGATTGTTTACTTGATCTGTTCACGTTTTATGTTTAAACTGCTAATTGGAGGCCTTATCGGCGGCCGAACCGGGAATTGATTGATGTTTTATGATCATTGTAATTTATGTGATTTTATGGTATAGTTATCCGAAAATTGATCTGGTATGATTAAATTAGATTAAAATGAGCCAATTAAAGAGTTAGGCTTAATTATTAAATTGCCATCCTAGTGGGTCACTTCCTTAATACTTTGAGGACTCATTCTTATGCATTACAAAACATTTACTCAGCTCATTCCTTGCCTTTGCCGACCAGAGAGAGAGAGATAAGGGAGAGAGTTAGATTTCATCTCACTTTGCTTGGTTTTGCTTGGAAATTTAAGAGGATTGAAGCATAGATTGCATATTTGAGCTCCTAGTCTCCTAATTCAAGACTTAGGTAAGGATTTCATCTTCTCATTCTTGTGTTTGAGCTAATTCTTGCATGGTCCATGTTAAATTGTAGAGCTAAGCCATGTTTTAGTTCATACATGTTGATATAGAGCATAATCCATGCATGCATGTTTGAATTGATGAGTTTTGAGTTGAATTCATGGTAAAATTGTCACATGCATGTCCATAATTTTGTAATGGTCCATGTTTTCAACTTGTTTTTGGATCAATCGCTCCTTTAGAGCATCAAATTGAACTTTGAAGTTGTTTAAAATTCATTGCATGGTATTGCATGTTCATTATTTGTTCTTGATATTGATTTGACATTGAGTTTGATTAAACAACCTTGGGCTTTATGTTCTCAATTGAGTTTTGACCATGTTATTCTACTGTGTTTATAAGTTTTCCAGAAAAATGGGCCCAAAGGATTGGTTTTGATGCATTTGCAACCTGGTTTTGGCTTGGAGTGCAGAAATCTGAATTCCAAGATTTTGCACTATCCGTCGAGCGGCGGAAATTGGCGCTCGAGCGTGGAATCCGAATCCAGTATTTCTTGCATGTTTTACAGTCCGCTCGAAGCGGAGATTAGGCGCTCGAGCGAGAGAGTTGACGCTCGACTGGTGTACTTGTTGCATGTCGCCTCGAGCGGGTAAATCTGCGCTCGAGCTGGGACCTGTTTTCTGAAACTTCTGAACTGTTATTTCTGCATCACATCTTTGCATCCTCATCCCATTCTAGGCATTCTTAGGCCTAGTTTAAGGCATCTTATTGAGGATATAGATGTAGAACACACCGAGGCAAATTAGGGGTTAAGTTATTATCTTTCCCAGCTGTGTAGCTTAGTGTGTTCAATCTGTTAACTGTGTAGGGTTGGCGACTGGGGAGACACGCTCTAGCATACTGTAGCCCAGAACTCTGTGAGTAACGATTGTGTAAAGATATGTTCATAAATGATTATCTTCTGAACAACTGAACTGTATTGTTTTCTGAACTGATTACCGTTAACTGAATGAATGTATGTCCTATATTCTGAACTGTATTGTGGCATCCTTAGCACCTACTACTTACTGTTACTGTGACAGAAATCTCTGTCGGTTCCCTTGTTGGAACCACTACTATTTACTGACTGATGGCCATCATTACTGTTCGGTCTTTTAAGACCTACTGCTTACTGTACTGTTATGCTAATGGGTGTACCACATATGACTGTACTGACTGAACAACTGAAATACTGTTTAATTGAACTGTTTTCATACTGTAAGGACATTCATTCTTAACCTCTTTACGCATTATGTTATTCACTGGGCTTTAGCTCACTGTTCATATATATATGTAGGTGTTCAGGCACCAGACCGCGGCTAGGAGCGTCAGGGTTACTCCAGTTTTGTCAAGCCAGCCTATGTGCCTCACTGCGAGGTTCCGAGCCTATCCTGTTAAGGCTTAGGGGTGTTTTACAACTCCCTTTCTGTACTGTCTTACTGTTTTGTATCAACCGAATGTTTACTGTACTTTTATGCAGGGATTGAGTCCCTAGTCTGAATGATTGTAAATAGTGTGTATATTGTTCTGTACTGTTTATGTATAAATGTATGAGAAGTCTTTTTGCATACAAACTGTCACAGCTCATTGGGCATTGTTTATTTACTGTTTTGTCTTCCGTCAGGCCCTGTACTCTGTATTACTGTATTACTATTCTGCAGGCCTTCGGTAATCTCAGATTACTGGCCGGTTACGGTACTAAACCCATAGGGCCGGGTTTGGGTCGTGACAAGTGCTGCTGCCTGCTTTTGGTCTTCATCCTGCAACTCTCTCATCCTAAGATATGGTATGATCTCTCCCACCTTTCTTGATGTCATTCATTTAACTGGCCTACTTGCCTTTGGCCAACATATTAGTGCACTTTTAACCCCCAATACACCTATCAAACTCGACACTGACCTTAGTTATGGAAAATTCCAAACCAAGTATCAAAAGTTTGGCCTTGAACCCTTAAATGAAGAAAGAACAGCCTTTTACCTATTGTGGCTTTCTCAACACTTCTTGTGTGTTCCTAGTTTTAAAAGTACCAAAGAATATTCAGCTCTTGCCACTTGCATCCAAGAAGGTATAGAACTGGCATTTGCTCATTTTCTTTTAGGCACCTTGTACAGAGGTCTGTTTTCCTTAGTTGATAAGGAAATTGATCATAACTGTGGTGGCCCCTTCTAGCTTTTCCAAGCCTGGCTTTATGCCTATTTTCTTGAAATCACGCCCACCACCCAAACTCCATATCTCTCACCATGTGAAAGCTATGCTGAGTTTTTTCTTTCCTTTAGATTAGTTGCCTCTAATTCCTTCACTAAAGTGTTCTCCACTCTCTATGAACTACCTATCGACAGAGATCCTCACCTTTTTATCCCCTTCTAACATTTTCATTTTACTTCATCCAGACTCACATATATTAATGTTGAACCCCATACCCTATATAATGATTGGAGACAAAAACAAAGAAGCTTTTGGGCTCAAATCCTTACTCCTAGATATATTCTGGTGAGAGTGTCTATCTTCACTAGCAGACTCTCAAACTGCAGCTTTGAGAGCTATAACCCTTGCCAATGGGCCAGGCAAATAGGTCTATATCAAGCTGTTCCTTGTCCTTATTTTCATTCCAGCATTCATGAACAAGTTGGAGCCAGACTTTAATTTAAAGATCACTTAGATGTGGAGTCTCTCTTAGTTGAGAATCAACAGTTATTTGACCAATTTGGTTTTTACTACTGCAACACCACATCCTACTTGATCACAAGATTCAAAGAATGGTGGCTTCTTATAAGTGCATTAATCTTTGACAAGGAACTTGAAGTCTGTCTCTGGAATGTGCACCCTGACAACAGGGAAGGAGTAGAAATGAGCATTGGTAAACACTTATGCCCCCATTTTTTCCTTATACCTGTTGTTAAAATTGTTTTCCATGGGTATGTAATGGTATGGATTGGCCATATTTCCTTCATGCATCCAAGTCTCCTGTCAAGGCCACTCCTTTGGCTATAGAGATGCCTGCTCAGGCTGTTCCAGCCCCTAGAAACAAAGGCAAGGCTCCAATGAACCCACCAAAAAAGCTCAAAGGCAATCCTTTGAACATAACTAGCTGTGAAAGATTTATACCTTATAACCAAGGTGTTGAGATTGAAATGAGAACTAAAAATAGACAAGAGGAAATTCAAGAAATTTCGTACTCTCAGCCACAATACAACCTTTGAGAGGAGGTCAAAAAGAAAACAAGAACCACCAGTTCCTTCTCAAACTACAGCTCCTGCTGCACCAATTCCTTCTCCATCTAGCAGTTCTTCCTCCTCACTTATAATGGTATAGATTTTACTCAAACCTTGCTAAACCATTATATATCATGTTTAATATACTGACATTCCAATCACTTTTCTCCTTTTAAGACATACAAGAGGAGAAAAATTCTCTCTCTTGCTGTGTCTCACTCCTCTCATGAGGAGTTGCCCGAAAACCAAACCAATCTGCCCTATTTTTCGCCTGAAAATTAGACTAACTTGTCCTCTTCTCAAACAATCTTAAAGCAACAATATCCCCAACATGAAGAGCAGACTGGCCAAGAAAGAGCAAGTATAAGAGAATTGGCCCTTGAATTAGCCCAACTTCTGTCTGACATCCCTCAAGGGATAGCTTTAGGGGACTTAATGGCTTTCGCTCTTAAAGGGGTACGTGGAACAAATGAAGTCATCAATTTTCCTGGTGTGGCCTCTTCCTCAGAAGAATAAAAAACCCCTAGCATGCTAGAGAAACTTGAATTGACTTAGGCCATGTCACAGAAAATCTAATTGATTTAACTGACAACCCTGACAACCATACATCTCTTGTTGACAACAATTCTCCTGTCCATGATCCTGTCCCTGAACAAGATGATGACCCTCATCAAGACAGCCATGTCCCACTCTACAATCAAGGGAATGAGGCTGACAAAGCTGACACTGAGGTTTTGGATAATAAGTATCTTCAAGTGACATGAGGACTCCTCATGAGGGACTTACACAAGCTGTTCAGTCTTCCACTGTTTCTATCCAACGACCGATGAAAGAAGTACCTTCAACAGTGGATATCTCCTTACCAGTTCAAATTGAAATTCCTATAGGTCAAGGGATCTTGCCCAAACCAATCACTAGGGACATGGGAGTTCAAACCTCCTGCAATTCCAGTCCTGTCAGAGAATCTATCACCAGTGTCCTTGACATAACCATTTCTGAAGTTCAAGTATTTCCTTCATAGGTGACATTCTCTATGCCAGTATTTACTCTATCCTTTATTTCCCTGACCTCATCATGCTTTTGATTATTCTGACGGACTAACATATCCACTCACAACTTAGTCACTACTGACACAGGGTTACAAAGCACACTATTTTAGAGCCCCTCAAGAGCAACATTGGCCACTTCTAACTTGTCCAACACTGAAATTTCTACTATGCCTTCAATAGAGGTAACACACTCTCAAGTTGTTTATTTTTCACAATTTGAGTTAGTCACTGACTAAACTCTCTATTGCAATAGCCCAAAGTTGCTCCTCTATAAGACTTACTTTTGGGCATCTCTATTGTTCAACAAACTGTTGCCAACCTGACTGTTGAGGAAAGATTAAAGCAACTATCTAATGAGAAGCAAGAATTGATAGACTAATTCTTCAAAATACTTGGCTAGCCTCTGGATGATTTGGCTCTTTCCTAAACCATAACTTTGACCGACTGTTTGGAAGCCATTGCACCTCTGATGCCTCAACTCTTCGACGTAGACCAAGTACAGGCTTTCCAAACCTTCCTCTCAGAACTTCTACAACATCTAGTGGCTATCCACTGATTCCATGCTGAGCTAAAAAATATTGAAACCCAAGTGGATTAAATGAGGAAAGCAATCAATGCTCTGACTAAGGCTTCTACCAGATCACAGGCCCTCATTACTCAAATGGACCTCCTCACAATTAGAGACTCAACTGGCATATGTGAGAGCTCAAAAAGCTGCTACTGAATAAGAATAAGCCAACCTTTCCTAACAAATTCCAAACCTTCTTGTTCAAGCAGAAGGTAGCCCACCTGTTATTAAACAAGCTCAAGCCAAGCTTTGGCAGAATAAAATTAGGCACCAAACTGCCCTTCAAGCCTAGAGTAGGCTCTCAATGTATTTTCAAAAAGATTAGGCCAAATGTAATCACCTTGTTTATACTTTTGACACGATTTTTTAATGAAAGATCTATCACATTTATTCTGGCTTTTCCTATCTTGTCGCATACGATCTTTTTCATGCTTTTATGACTTAGTCATGCATTCCCACGTAGTTGGATAGTATTTCTTTAGGTACTTGCCATTAATGACCCATCTATGTGGCTTTCTTTCTAAAGAGGCAAGATGATAAGCTCCTCCTCTAAGGACCTTGTGTATTTTAAATGGACCTTCCTAATTTGGGGACCACTTGCCATATTTTGGGCTCTTTAAACCAATTGGTAAAATGGTTTTCCACACCAACTCTCCTTCATAAAACACTTTACTTTTTACTGTCTTGTTATAACTTCTCTCAACTTTCGTTTTCTGAGCTATCAAGTGATTATGACTTCTCTCAAATGCCATAATCCTTCTTTCCTCTAAGTCTTGCAACTCAATCGACATGGCTTCAGTATATTCATCCATAGGGATATCTAAATGTCTAGCCAATCGACTAGATCTGACTGTCACTTCTAAGGGTAATACAACATCATACCCATAAACCAACTCATATGGGGTTGTGCCTGTACTATTTCTCTTGGAATTTCTATAAGCCCAAAGCACTTCTGATAGGAGGTTATGCCAATCCCTAGGATTGTCTTTAATCATCCTTTCCAAAGTGTTCTTGACAATCTTGTTTGTTGCCTCAGCCTGCCCATTTGCTTGGGCATAATAGGGTGAGAAATTCAATATCTGAATGCCATATTCTATAGCAAACCCTTTAATCTCATCCCCATTGAATATTGTGCCTTGATCGATAGTAATGGATTGGGGTAAACCAAACCTATGGATCACATTCTTTTTTAAGAAGTCAATGACTTGAATCTGTGTCAACACTTTTGGTAAAGTAATAAGTGGCTTCTAGTAAATAAAAATGTGTTTTTGAAGAGGCTGGAAAAATTTTCCCTATCAAGTCCATGGCCCATCCTCTGAAAGGCCAAGGTTTCACCACTAAATGAAGACTTATTGCTGAAACTCTTTGAATATTGCCATGTTTCTAGCAACTCTGACATCCTCTTGCATACATTATGCAATATTTTCTGATAAATGGCCAAAAAATAATCGTACTGTAGACGTCCCCGAACGTCCCGGAGGAATGAATCCCCATTTCGTTCATTTGGGCTCACTACAGTTTAGGACTCAAATTGTCACGGTTCTAAATCTGAACCAAAGAGTTCAAATCCAGCAAATCGTTTTTTTGAAAACAGATTTTTTGTAAAGAAGTGCCAAATATGGACTGCTTTGCCAGATACAGAGTTGCCACCTAAATATTTTTTTATAGAGGAATTCAGGAAACCCTGACTCGTTTGCCTAAGGCCACGTGTCCGTCATCACCAAAGTTGCTTCGGCTCGGGAACTTGGGTACGATTGGGGAAGGTCAGCTATGAGCACCCCCGCTCACCCGATCCGAAGATCGGCCTCTACTAACCATGATATCTTGTTTTGAAAACATTATGCATTCTTAAACCGGTTATTAGCCTAGATTTACTATATGATGCGCACAACATACAAGTATAGACTGAATTTCCTGAATTGGAACAAAACATCGCATATCCGTTTGTTTTGAAAATGGATTGAAATTTACTTCTCGCAAGTAGGCTAAAACACGGGTTTCGACGAATTATTCCAATTCAAGCAACCCAACCTTCACCCATAGGCATTCGGGCATTTATAATACATAAGCACATAGCCTCATGGTAAGCATGCTATCATGGCAACATTTACACTCATGCAAAGATGCTAAAACATAAATGCTTACTGAGTACTCCAAGCCAAAACAAAAACTAGTTAATAATCATATGTATGATCCTAGTTCATGTTAAGATGGCTAATGCAACACATGCAAGATGCAACTACAATAGGCTCGGTTATTCTAACATGGCATATGATGATGCTACAACTAACACGTATTCAACTGGGAATTGAAATACAATGCAGTTAGTATGATGCGCCGAGCCCGGTGCATGCAAGACAAATGTATGGATGCACGAATGCATAGCATAAGGTATGCTAAATTAAATATGCCCTAGTACTAACCATCAAAAGCAGGTAAGTAAAAGGGAGAAAGAAATGGGGGTTGGAAGACATGCACACACACACCCACACTTATTACACATTCGCCCTCGCTCGAAGGGACTAAAAGAATAATACAAATTAATTAACGTACAAGCTAATTAACTATTACAGACCACTTAACTAGTTAAGCAAATTAACTAAGCTAAAAAAGCAATAAAATAGCCCCAGGAAGAGGGTCCAATGCATGCGTGCTCGAGTTTGCTCGGAAATCCGTCACCATGCACAAGCTGCCTCTGTTTACCCTGCTCTGCTCTTCTAAAAATTGCACAAGTCCCAAGGAACACTCTTTGAACACTGTGGAGCATCACCGACCAAGGGGAAACATCACTGACCATGGTAGAAGGGTCATCGACCAAATTTTCAGCTCTCGGCCATCCATCATTGGTCGATCGGCACTTTATGCAGTCGACCGGCCATATTTATCTGCAGAATCCTATTTTGACAACAGCAGAGGACAAACATGGCATGGCAATACATTTCAAGCAAATGTTTGCACAAACACCCTCTTTATCATGTTCATGACTCAAAGGAGGATGGTCCTCGACCCTCGGGCCACCAATCGCGCATTTCAATGCGTAATGGCCAAAGAGGCCAAGTTATGCATTTTGATGTCAAATGAAATGCAAACCAAATAAACACATAAGGCCCAACCTCTATCACTTGATCAAGAGACAAGGCATACATGCTCAATGCAATGCAACCTAGACATGTGAGCTAAGTACGCAATCATGAGCATGAAAGCAAGTAATGTGTACTAAGCACACAACCTAAACAAACAAACATGCAAGGCATGTAACAACATGTGCAAGCTAACAAGCATGCAATATGCAATGCGAACATGCACACATGCAAGACACGTAACATGTTAAGCAACCAAGACAAAAGGAAAAAAACAAGCTAAATGCAATGTGATTCAAGCATGCAACACATGCGATAGGCCAAGTATGCAACAACACACAAGGCGAGCATGCAACAACATGCAAAGGAGGGACTTACACCAAGATGGACAGCTCTCTACTAGGTCCAAAACAGTGGCCAAATGCTAAGGAAATGAAGGCCAAAACACATACAAACATGCATGCACACATGCCCCAACTCTTAAGCATAAAGAAGCAACTTTTAAGCACACTTAAAAGAGGATAAACATAGACTAATGACAAGCATAGCAAGCTCTGAAAATACATGAGGAATGATGCCAAATCAACATATCAATGCAAGCAAGGCATGCAACTATCTCCAAAACTCAAGGTAAGCCAAGGGGCTTAAACCATAGCTATATGAAGCAAGTCCCAAAGGACCATGGGGACTCAAAACCACCCCAAGGCAGATCAAAACAAGGTCAAAGGCACACCTAGATGGCATCTAAATGGCCTAAGTCTAAAGACATGCAAAATGGTTCAAACATGGAGCATAAGATACCAACCTCTTGAAGCATTAAAGGAGCATCAAATGTAAGCATACAAGCATACCACAAGGACTGAAATGATGTTATAAGTGGTGCCAAACCACTGAAACAAGCCAAGTAATGCATGCTCAACACTCACACACCCAAGGCTAACAAACCAAAATGCAAGGTGGCTATGCAAAGCATGTCATGGATGGCCAAAACAACTCCAAACAGACCTTAAGCATACTAAGGCATACATAAAAGCTTCACAAAGTTAGGCCAAAAACATATTAGAAACAAGGCTCAAAGCACAAAGCATGTTAAGGCAATTCATGGCATTACAAGATAAGTATGCAAAGCAAGCATGGTGTGTCTAAACCAACTTAAAACAGTGCTATATCATGGCAAAATAAGCACAAATAGTAGCTAAGACATGGCCAACATGAACTCAACAATGGTGCTCACATATGAGGCTAAAATGACAACTTTTGAAGACAACAAAGAGAGGGGATGACCCTCTCCTTCTTAGGACCTCAAAGCACCATCCCCACCACTGAAATCCCTTTGGATTTCAGTGGTGAGGAGGCCCAAACAAGGTGGTCCCGGAGCTCACCAAAATAGCACAAAATGGGGGGCCAAACAAGGCCTAAGAGGGGTCAAACAACCCCAAACACCAAAACAATCTTAAATAACTATTTTAAGCACTTAAAATCAGAACTCTTATATATTATAAGTTAAGCTTAAAAACAGATGCAAGGATCGCTAAAAGCCTATGCAAAAATGGGGAATAAAGGGGTAAAGTTCTTACCCTTGAAGGCCTTCTTCACAAGGACCACTCCAGCCCTTTTTCCAAGCTTAGATCAACTCAAGAACTCTGAAAATCACTCCTTAGTACCTTAGTAGCTAAAGAAAAGTGTAACTCTAGGTGTTTATGTGCAAAACTATGAACAAAACACCTTAATACACACACAAAGAGCAAAAGAGAGGGAGATATAGAGATAGATAGATACACAAGACCTAACCCTAATTTAGACCTTTGAAACTCTTTTTTGTAACCCTAAAGGAGGGAGGAGGAGACCTCCTTTTATAGAGGATCACTCTTGCAAAGCTTACAAAACAAGCTAAACAAGAGTGAAATCCCTCCATACAAAACGACCCATTTTTGACAAGGCCGAAGACTTAGACAAACATGCAAGACAATAAAGATATGCGTATGAAGGTGGGGGCAAAATGCAACTGACAATGCAAGAAGCCGAACATAACTCATGATCATGCAAAGAAAGTTGTAACGAAGCATAACATGCAACAGTTTTAAGCAAGAACCAAGTTACATTACAATGCATAAAGGATGTAAGAGAATTATTCAATTCTCGATACGTCTCACACGGAGAATACAATACTTGTGCAGCTCATCTGGTTGCACTAGCTTCAAATGAACCGTACATACAATATTGTGCCTGAAAGAGAAAGAAAACTTAATAGGTACGATATCGTTAGCAACATGCATAACAATGCAATCTAAGCTGCGTAACAATGCAAGTGAAGGAGTGCATGACAATGCAACTTATGTGTGACAATGCATAACAATGCGGAATGGATGCAAAATGATAATGCAATATATACAAAACTATATATAAACAATGCAAATGATATGCAATGTAATTGAAACATGATCAAACCATAAACAGTTCAAAACCATACAAATATCATAAAGATGATGGAGATGCAAAGTCCGTCTACTATAGAAAAGGTGCCGACACCCTTAAACCACAATACCAGCAATGGAATAGGCGCGTACACATGCAGAACTATGAGTGTGTAGACGGAACACAAGATACAAGTAATTGGGTGGGATGATATAAGTGGGGAACGCTCTGCTCTGGAGAGATCGTGATCCTAAATGCTGGATGCAAAACACTACACTACAATATAATGAATGAAATAGATGTAACGCGCGACCAGAACATATCTTGCCTAGAAAAGGCATGGACACAAACAAACCACATTTAACATAGAAACGGTGCCGTCACCCTCAACACTAGGTGCGTACACATAATATCATAACTGTGCTTTAACGCGAAAAGTATGGGCATATACCAGACTAAGCTCAACATGGAAAGGCGTAAGCCGTAGATGGAGGTGATGCAGTGAATGCATGCAACTACAATGCAATATATACAATATGCAATGTAATATTTACGATGGATAAGGCCTGCGGCTGAACCGTATCTTTCCTAGGAAAGGCATGGACACATACGAATCACGTTTAACACAGAAACGGTGCCGTCACCCACAACAGTAGGTGCGTACACGTAATATCATAACTGTGCTTCAACGCGAAGAGTACGGGCACATACCAGACCAGGCTCAACGTAGAAAGGCGCAAGTCATAGATGGAGGTGATGCAATGAATGCACGCAGGCTACAATGCAATATATACAATATGCAATGTAATATTTATGATGGATAAGGCATGCAGCCGAATCGTATCTTGCCTAGGAAAGGCATGGACACATACAAACCACGTTTAACATAGAAACGGTGCCGTTACCCACAACACTAGGTGCGTACACATAATATCATAACTGTGCTTCAACACGAAGAGTACGGGCATATACCAGACCAGGCTCAACATGGAAAGGCGCAAGCCGTAGATGGGGTGATGCAGTGAATGCATGCAAGCTACAATGCAATATATACAATATGCAATGGAATGTAATATTTATAATGAAATGCATGGCAATGCACTATTTACAATGATGCATGACAATGCATGTTTGTTTTTTGGTTTTTTGTTGTTTTGTTTTTGTTTTTTTGAAATGCAAATGATAATTCATTTTTTTGTTTTTGTCTTTTGAAATGCGAATGAAAAATGCATGATAATGACAATGCACATGAGACACGTATGACAATGCAAATGAACTGCGCATGACAATGCGAGGTAAGGAAGATGCACGACAATGCATGTAAGGTGCACATGACGACGCGTGATAAGGATCATGCATGACAATGCATGTAAGGTGCGCATGATGATGCGGCCTAAAGAAGATGCATAACAATGCAAGTCGGGCACGACAAACACCAAAGGACTTGCACCTTCAGAGGATTTAAGGTCTCCTAGACCGATATTAAAATGCATAACAATGCAAGTATGATAAGAATGACAATGCGAGTGAAATGACGTATAACTCAACGCGCGTTCGCAACAAAACGTTGTAACGTAACGTATGTAAAGCAATTTTCGAGTCTCTCAAGAGACAAAAAGATACAAAAATGATACACTTTGCACGTATTCGAGTGCTACGCACAGAAGACACGGCACAGAGACCGGTTAAGCTTCAAAAATGCATTTTCTTGCACTGTGTTAAGCAATGAAGGCCCCAAACCACATCAAAGACCCAAATGCATTTTCTTGCACTGTAGGAGACTCATCGGCCATCGGGGAAGGTCACCGGCCATCCATCGGCCACAAAACAATGCCATCGGCCAAATATTTGGCCGACCGGCCAACAATGTGGCTAACCGGCCAAATATGCCTGAATCGGGGCAGTTTGGTCAATTCGACACGGGTCTTTAAAAATAGGGCTTATAGCCCTCATTTCTCACTTCCCACAAACTCGAAAACCATTTCCCTCTTCCTCTAGGTTATTTTCCAACCTTCTATCCTCCGTTTTCCTCGGTTTTAGGGCCCATTTCATTGTTCGATTCACGAACTCCTTCGCGTTTTGAACATTTTGAACTGAACAAATCTTTGTTTCGGTGTCTCTTTCTCGATTTCTACCATTCGGGGTTTGTTTCCCTCGAGTTTTCCTTGATCTCTGTGCCTTTTCCGCACCCTGACCTTTCCGGCCATTTTTCACCCTCCTAGGGTTGACTTTTCAGTTGACTTTTCGTATTTTTGCCCGATTTTCACTCTTCCAACCATTTTCACACCATTCTCGGCATGGCGGATTGTATTCCACGAGGCGGGACTCCTCCGGAGCAGGAGATGGACCCCGAGGCCGAGCTCTTGCCTCTCGGTGTCCGACCGTTCGACCCGGCGACCTACAGGCCGGCGATTCACGTGCTACCTCCTAATGGTCTTCGCCAGTTCAGGACTTTTGATAGGGGCGTGCCACGAGAGCTTCTTCGGCGCGAGCCAGAGTCACATCTGTCTTACGGCGCTTCTGAGGTACAATCTTCCATCTGTTTTATTTTTCGCAATGTAGAACATAACTACAATAGTTGATTCTGTTCTTTAACTGCTTAGCCCGGATACACCGATATATTACACACTGTAATTCATCTGTGAGCACACTGATACCCGATATCTGTTTGAACCTGAAAACGTGCACGCACGCTGTGTTTTCACTGAACCAATCAGACACACTGACACATCATATGATGTAGTTCACTTCGAGCATACCGGCACTCGATATCTGTTTGAATCTGAAAACGTGCACACACGCTGTATTTACGCTGAACCATTCAAACACACTGATACATCATATGCTGTAGTTCACTTCGAGCACACCGGCACTCGATATCTGTTTGAATCTGAAAACGTGCACACACGCTGTATTTGCATCAATTTTGACTGTTCTTCAAAACTGTACATTTAATATTGCTTCGCAACTGTTTGCTTTTGAATACAGGGGGATTCTCATGCCTTCCGGAGGTATGGGAATGTTGCTGCCAGAGGATGGTATACGGAGCTACCGGACGCGGTCCGCCATATTGTTGATCAGGCCGGCTTCGGCACTTTTTGCAGGGGACTGTCGCGCCTTACTATGAGTAGGCCTCTTCTTGCCGCTCTGGTGGGGTGGGACACTACCGATTCTTTCCACTTTTCCGCCACGGGAGACATGACGATGACTCCCTTCGACTTCTCGATGCTCACGGGCATCGGGGTAGGGGGTGATCCGATCCCCTTTGATATAGACATGGACGAGTGAGAGGCCACTCAGATGTACCTGCTTGGCACTCAGCCGCCTCTCGTTCGGGCAGGATTTGTCAGATATTCGTGGTTCGAGGACCACTTCAGGATTTAGCCAGCCTTAGCTGAGGAGGCACCGATGGCTCAAGAGGAGGCGGAGCAGTATGCACGCAGCTTCCTTATGTTCTTGCTGGGGACGACCCTCTTCGCCGACTGGGCAAAGACTGTGTCCCTCTGTTTGCTTAGTGCTTTAGTGGACGTCACGCGGATCCACTGCTATGACTGGGGTGACGCAGGCTTGGCCACATTGTACGACTACATGAGTTCATCCTCTCGCCTCAGCGGACAGTTGCTCGGAGGTTACTGGCAGGCTTGGGAGGTACATCCTCTTTCTCTGTTTTACATTTTTGCTCTACATTATCTGTATTCTGTACACTACACATACTACGGTCTGCCTTACACTGACTGTATACTGCACACACGGCACACATATAATCTGCTTTACACTGACTGTATACTGCACAATACTTCACATACTGCACAATCTGATGCCAACTGACTATACACCGCACATACTGCAAACATGCAATCTGCTTTACACTGACTGTATACTCCACACACTGTACACTCTGCACAATACACTGCACAATACACGATTCTGCAATTTCTGCTTTATCCTACATTCTGCTTCGTCTACATTATGCTTTATCTGATAAGCATACTGATATTTGCTTTGCAGTTGTGGGTCTATGCTTACTTCCCGAGGCTTGCCCCTATGCCAGATGAGGAGACCCCCTCGGTGTTCCATTCTCTCGGCACTTCGATGCGAGATGCGTGCGAAGACCACGGGAGTCATTCATATTCTTCCGTCGCTACTTCGATACCATTACCGCCGCAGAGGTATTTTAGAATTTGCAGTTCATTTAAGCTTTGCTTTACATTATTCTTTCGATAACAATAGATAACCAACTGTGTGTCATTTGCAGATTACCTGGAAGCCTTGGGCTCCATTGCCAGCCGCAGTTCGGGAGCGCTATGCTGGTGCTGAGGAGACTGCCCGGTTCAGGATTCTGCTGGAGGGCCTGGTCTGTCGGGCTTGGTACCTGGGCAAGCGCTTCCTGCGCCAGACCTTAGGTTTACTAGAGCAGATAGCCTCGGGTCCACCTCCTATCGACATGAGGCAGACAGAGAGATACCCCCCACATGAGATGGCCGATTACACGATCGGATGGGCGGCGGAGGGCTTTAGAGGCGAGGGCGACTATGCAGAGTACGTCCAGACCTACATCATGCTGCCTCTGAGCAGTGGCCGTCGAGTTGAGAGAGAGAGGCCTACGACGCCAGTGGCTGGAGCGGGAGCAGGAGCAGGGGCAGGAGCACCTAGGATGGCTCGGGCCCGTGGTAGGAGTGGGCCTTGGAGAGGGCGGGGAGTTGGATGGCCGGCTGTAGACGTCCCCGAACGTCCCGGGAGGATGAATCCCATTTTGTTCATTTGGGCTTACTACAGTTCGGACTCCATGTCACGGTTCTGAATCTAATCTCACAAAGTGCAATGCAAGATCGATAAATCACCAAAGAGTCCAAATTCGGCAAATCGTTTTGAAAAACTGATTTTTTAGAAAGAAATGCCAAACATGGACTGCTTTGCCAGATATAGAGTCGCTACCTAAATATTTTATTTTGGAGAAATTTAGGAAACCCTGACTCGTGCCTAAGGCCACGTGTCCGTCATCACCAAAGTTGCCTCGGCTCGGGAACTTGGGTACGATTGGGGAAGGTCACTTCGTGAGCACCCCCGCTCACCCGATCAAAGATCGGCCTCTACTAACCATGATATCTAGTTTTGAAAACATTATGCATTCTCAAACCGGTTATTAGCCTAGATTTACTATGTGATGCGCACAGCATACAAGTATAGACTGGATCGCCTGAATTGGAACAAAACATTTCATGTTTGTTTTTGAAAACGGTTTGCTACTCGCAAGTAGGCTAAAAATGCAGATTTTGCCACCCTCGGGTGGGCTTAGAAAACATGGTTTTGCTACTATCTAGTGGGCTTAAAACTCACAGTCAATGCATTATTCAAATTCAGATAACCCAACCTTCACCCACAGGCATTCAGACAGTTATATCACATAAGCAAATAGCCTCATGGTAAGCATGCTATCATGGTAGTCACTCACACACATGCAAGGATGCTAAAGCGTAAACACTTACCGAGTACTCCAAGCCAAAATAGAAGCTATGTTAGAAATCCATGCATGATCCTAACTATACAGAAATACCTAATGCAACACATGCAAAAATGCAACTAAGATAGGCTCGGCTATTCTAAGAATGGCATGTGAAATGCTACAGCTAACACGTATTCAACTTGGAATTGAAATACGATGCAGTTAGTATGATTTGCCGAGCCCGGTGCATACAAGACAGATAAATGGATGCAAACATGTGAGCATAAGTATGCTAATTGAAACATGCCCTAATCTAACCATCCTGAGCTGATAAATAAAAGGGAGAAAGAAGTGGGGTTGGAAGACATACATCACACACACGCACACTTATTACAACATTACCCTCGCTCGGAGGGCTCGAATGAATATTACGCAACCAAAATAAATAACGAATTATTACACAACACTAATTACTTAACAAATGAACTAGGTAAGCAAAGTAAACTAGCATGCTATGCTACGTGCAATGGACTGCCTCAGCTCTACTCGGAATGATAGAGGGTGTATGCATGCTCAATTTGCCTTGTCGGTAAATTCCATCGCGATGCCTTGACTCGCCTTTGTTTGCAATTGAATCCAGAAACTTGCACAAAGCTCCGAGAGGCTGAAACTCCACTCTGGGAAGCTGTGGGAGGGCCACCGACCAACTATTGGGCTTGGAGACCACCCACCGACCAGTTTATGTGGAAAAAACCAAAGGGGGTGGTTGGCCTGCCAGAAAAGCTGGTCGGCCGACCAGTTCCTGCCTCCAGTTTCTGGTTTTTCTGCAACAAAGGCAAGAGAAAGAGAAAGCAAGGCATTTGCAACACATGTGTGCACGACCACTCTCCCCGTCATTGCACAAGCTCTAGGGAGTGTGGTCCTCGATCCTCGTACCACCAAACACGCATCTCGATGCATGATGGCCGAGGAATCGAATTGCACGACTCGATGTGAAATGAATGCACCTATGAACGCAACAAGGCCTAAACTCCATCATGGATAATCCGGAGCGTCGGTGACCAGGAATCGAGGCACGTTTCGTCACTTGGAGTACGAAACGTCACTCGTTTCTCGTGTTTGGACTAAACCCTACTCTAAACACAATGCAATATGCATGATATGCATGAATGCAATTCTAACATGCAATCCTAGATGCAATGCCACTGAATGACGCAAACATGCAAGGGATGAAAATTCAAACATGCACCTAGCATATACAATGCTAACACTATATGGCATGCATAATGCTCATGAACTAAATGCGACTAACAACCTATGGCATACTCAATGCGACTAACAACCTAGCATACACAATGCGAGGAATGACATGGCATACACAATGCTAACAACATAACATGCACAACACATTGTAACATGGCATACACAATGCAAGGTGGACTTAAACCAATATGAGTGGACCTCAGCCACACTCAAATCAGTGGCCATATGATGGAAATGAGACGACCGAAACACATACAAACATGCACGATGCAAGGGACCGATCCTAAGGCATCAAATGCCACTCTACCAAAGCATGGTAAAGGATGAAACATGGCATAAAATGACACATGCAATTTCCAGCTCTGAAATAATATGCTCAATGGTCCCGAATCATGGAAGTATGTCACCCAATGCATGAAATAGGCTCCGAAACTCAAAACTAGGCAAATGCATTGAACCACAAGCATGCAAAGCAAGCATTATTTGACCATGAGGCATGAAAACAGAGCCAATGTAGTCCTAAACATGCACCAAATCAGTTCTAAGCATGGCCAAAAAATGCTAACATGAAGGGCTAAAACAACATGCAACATAGGCTAGTAAGAATGGTTTACATTACATGTATATGAAGCACAAGAGAGGTCACCAAACCAGCCAAAAATAGCAATATGGTATGCTAAAATATGCCCAAATAACCACTGAAACTCAGTCAATGCATGCAAAAGTGAGGGGCTCCTTTGGAGGGCCATGCAGGGGGTTGTTCCACACGTATATGCCAAACACACCAAATGGCAAAACCAACTCTGGAAATAGGTTATGAGGGTCCTAAAACCCACCAAAAAGGCCCTGGAATGGGTCAATGAAGCATGCAAATGAAAGCCCCTTTGAAAGGCCTTGAGGAAGATTGCTCCACACATGCATGATAGACACAAAATATGGCCAAAGGGGCTCCGGAAAGAGTTAAGGAAGACCTAAAAACTTGCAAATAATGGCTTGAAACAAGACTTCAAAGCATGCAAAATGGGGGTCCTTTGGAAGGCCAATAAAGCTAGTAAAGAGAACAAGGGGTAAGAGGGTCACCCCTCTATGATTTTGAAGCTCAAAGACACATCTAAGACACTGAAATCCACTTGATTTCAGTGGCTAAAAGGCCAAACCAAGGCCGATGCAAATGCTTAAATGCATAGCTCAAAACATGAGGAAATGAAGCATGAAAGGGGGTAGATGACCCCCAACAGAAAAATGACCTTAAGAAAACATGTTTATAAGCTCAAAAGGAAACTTTTTTCAGTTTATGACAAATCTCGAAAATGCTTGCAAGTAAGGCTAAGATAGGAAGCAAAATAAGCCTACAAAGAGGGATGTAGCATACAAGGAGGTAGATGACCTCAAACAGAAAAGTATCCTTAATCAAACTTCAAGAGGAGCTCAAAATAAGACACTTTTCAGTTTAAGATGAAACCCAGAAATACTTTCAAATAGAGCTAAACTATGGAGCAAAACAATATCAAAATGGAAAAAATAGAGACTTACCCTTGTAGCCAAAGGGACCAGCAGCTTCTGGACCAAAATAACACACCTTCAATCTCTGAAAACCAGCCCCAAGTTGCTTAGAGTGATGGTGAAGGTGTTGTGCTAGGAGGTGTAGAGCAATGGTGCAAGAACAAGGGTGTTTTGAAGCTTGGAATAGAGAGATAAAGGGAGAGGTGTATGTATGAGCCTTCACCAATCTTGGAACCCTTGCAATGGAAGAGGCACCTTTCCTCTATAGAAGAGAGGGCCTAAAGCTTCTTCAAGAAGATTAAAACCAAGCTTAAACATCCTCCATACACATGTATGGAGGATGCATTCTGAGGCTTCTAGCTGGCACAGCTGGCTCACACTCATTGAGACAAAACAGAGGGTAGCTGGCCGACCAGGGGTCAAAGGGTTCAAGCTCCAAAGCTAGTCATCCATGAAGCCCTTGAAGTTAGCTTTCCAATGCAGCAGACCTTGCATTAAAATTCCTCTTGTGCAAAAAGTTATGCCTGTTTTGGTGAAGCCGCGCAGATTTGGTCCAACCGGATTGATGCCCTACTTCAACCAACCATATCTCCCCCACCCGGACTTGGCTTTAGGAGATTCTTGAGTGAAAAATGAAGCCCCAGAAGTAAGATTTCCAAGGGTGGTGGCCTTATATCTTAAATCCAAGTATGCAAATGAATAAGCCCGATTTAGCAAGGACCGCTTGACTTTTTCTTTCCTTCCCAGATTCATGTTGAACCACTTTTGACCACCTAAGTGGTCGTCCATCTGATTTTCTGGTCTTCCATGTGGCCATATTGAAGCCCCAGAATTTATCTTTCCAATGGCGCCAACCTTGCATCAAAATTCCTCCTGTACAAAGAGTTATGCCCATTTCGGTGAAGCCGCGCAGTTTTGGTCCTACCCGGATTCATGCCGAACTTCTCCCAAACTAGTTTTCGTCTCTCTTCTCCTCTTTTCTTCAACTCCAAACCCCTAGACAAGGTGTTTTGAAATATTTTTCAAAGATTTCATCTCTCTTTCATTCATTTCCACTTTGTCCTTGCTCGGTTTACCGAAAAGCACAACATTTGACAAAATGTGAGCTTCGGAACATCGTAAAAACTTTATTTCAAAAACATTTTGAAAGAGAGGGTTTTAAGGTCTAAAATCTTTTGATCAAGATTGTTTTGGTCCAAAAAGGGATATGAAGTTGAGATTTGACTCTCTCCTTGCCGAAGAAACTGAACCTTTCCCCTGCACACCTTTCTCCACCAAGTAAACCATCAGTAGTGCCCAAGTCTTAAGGGCGGTCAAAAATAGGGTGTCTACACCGGCGTTGCCCACGATGATGACATACAGAGGGCAAAGTGGGGAGATTTATCAGATCCCCATCGCTCCCCCTCCGGCTGATCATGAGCTAGTCGGTTTTTACGACTTGCCTCCGGTATATACTACTGCATTTTATACAGTCATTTCATTTCATTTCTCTTGATATTTCGTAGAATACTGATACTTCTAACACTTTTGCAGGCTTCCTCTGAGTACACTCGCCAGTCCCTGGAGTTGAATGCCTCTATGATGGGGATGCTCCAGCGGAGCTTAGACTTGCTGGCCCTTTACAGTGTCCCGGTAAGTCTTTCTGACCACCGACTCAAACTTTACACAATCTGATGTATCGCACTATCAACACAGCACTTGATACATGGCCCTTACGGCATTTATACACTGCACTTAGTCTCCGCATTCCGTACTGATATACTGCTCACAGCATTCATACTCTGTATTTATACACTACATTCTGTACTGATACACTGCTCATAGCATTCATACACTGTACTCATACACTGTACTTGATATTCATAATCTGCTTTTGCGTAGCATACTGATGTGTTTGCCATTTGTACTTTTTCAGCCTCCATTCCAGATTCCGGCTGCAGGAGGTGCTCCAGTTGGGCCTTTTGTTCCCGCTCGAGGAAGAGGGCGAGGTGGCACAGTATTTCCCCGCACCAAAGTGGGGTGCACTCATGTTGGGAGTAGCTCTCGGGCACCAATTCCCGATGATGATGAGTCCGAGGCAGAGGCAGAGTCATCTGAGGAGGAGATTGGAGACGACTCGGACTCGGGCTCAGATGATGGTGCTGACGATGATGCTCCTGGACTTTCGTCTAGGAAGAGGGCGATGACAAACTTTCAGGCCTGAGACCACTTGACATTGATCTAGACTTTTGTTGCTTTTCTTCTTTTTGTTTTTGTTTTTCTTTTTTGCTGGTAGCTTGAGTACTGCCGCAGGCAGGTTTTATTTTCTTCGAAACTTTGTACTTGAAAAGATGATGAAATGAAACAAACTTTTTGTCTGAAAAAGTCTTACATTTGTGTATTTCATACATCGCATCGCATCATATTACACAACGATATAAATGAGATTGATCTTTTGTCTGAAAATCAAACACTTGTATTGTAATAACCAGGTAGTGAACCAGCTAATGACAAAATAACTCATACAACCTACTGCTCATTCTGAACACATAGCCCATAACACAGTACTTGGTTTACTCTGCATACAGCCTATACACACAGTTCATACAATGCACTGCTTATTCTGAACACACAGCCTATTCTGAAAATTGCTCATTCTGAACTCATAGCCCACAGCAGCATATTGCTTATTCTGAATACACGGTTCATTCTGAACTCTGCAGAAGTTGAAACACAGTCAGATGCTTTAAAATTTCTTGCTTCGCAATCCGGAACCCAAAAGCTTCAGATAGGTCCAGGTTTTTCTGTTCACACTTATTGGGGGTGGACCCTGCAGTTTTATGAAAGAACCAAATTATGTTTTGCACAAATGTGGGGAATGACACAGCACTCTAAGCACAAAATGATTTGAGGAAAGGGTTTTCAACCGGGTATTGAGCCTACGACTGAACACAGCATACTACGACTCAACCAAAGGTATACAATCTAAACATAACGAGACACGTTCGGAACAGACCCAAAACAAGAGTTAAGGTAAACAAAACAAAAGACACGACACACAGACGCGTTATAAAAACGAGAGACTTCTCAGATCACGAGGAGCCAGTTTCTCCGAGTATTATTTCCCACCCTCTTCTCATTTGTGATTCTCGCATCACTCGGCCATCAGGCTCGGTTTTTCTCTCAAAACCCTTTTGCTCACTTTTTTTCTCAGCGCACATCTCTCTATTCTTTACTCTCTCATTTTTTTCATCCCTCTCCAGATATGGTCAGTGAATAAACAAGTGGTTGTGGGCTCATGTCCAACACTGTTAGCTCGCAGCTATTTTCTCCAGTGACGTTTAGTCAATGTTCCTGATAAGGGAGTGGAGTATCTTGATCCATTCCGGATCGTGCTTCGCACTTGGTTTGATACCTCGTTGCTCGGAGGGTGAGAGAGTTTTCAGCCCTTTAATGACAGCTTCAGCTGTGCCCTTTCTGGCAAGTATGCTGGCGATGGGGAAAAGACAGGAAGCCTGACTCAACTGTGCCCCTAGTTCATCATTTTAACCATTTTTTGTTTTGATTTTTTACTAAAACAATTTTAACCAAAATAAGAGTTAGATTAACATACTTGTTCGATTTTCTGATTTAAAATCATGCAAGTCAGGCTATGAGCACTGAAAATTTTCCGTTTTTGGGTCCAAGAAAATGGTCCAGTTTTGGAAAAGATGGAATAATTTTCGAGAAAATAGTCAACCTCAGTAAAAAAAATTCTCAAAAACTATTTTTGCAAACGGTCACTGCTCAACGAGCACGAAACTTACTCTCGAGACGCACAACCTCGGATCGGAGGCAATGGAAAATTGCCCCTTGTTCCAAAGGGCACAGTACGGCAACGAAAAGTAACCCCTGGTTTGGATGGCGACTCATAGCAATGGAAAGTTGCCCCTTGTCTGGATAACGCCGCAGCATACTGTAGTCAGTCCTCATTAGTGATGATCGCAATCGAACTCTCGGATACAGAGAAGACGAAGATGGTCAAAATCAATATATGCACACAGTCACTTTGAAAGTGCGTGGGGCTGGACTTCAGGATGAAGTTGCCTATGTATCCCAAACATGGGAATCAAGCCTTACGTAGTTCCGGTTAAGGTACACTCGTGTATTAACCCTTACTTTTTAGGCTCTAACTTTTGCCAAGGCCGCCCTTTGTGGGTTTTCAACCTTGTGAGCTTTATTCTTCTTTTCTTTTCAATTCCTTTTTTTTTATTCATTTTTTTTTCTTTTCTTTTTCAAATCTTTTCATTCTCTTTTTTGTTTTTTTTGCATTTTTTTTGTATTCTTTTCTTTTCTTTTTCTTGCTCTAACTTTTGCTTGGGTCACCCTTCCGGATTTTCGGCCCAGCGAGCCTCTCAAAGGGTAAAAGTGTAACAAGTCCATGCCAAATGGTTTTAGGATCTCGAAGCCATCCGTATCCGGGAGGGTGGCTGTTGTATTGACTTGTAGAAGGATCCATCTTCGGCTCTTCGAGCACATCGGACATTTTTGCCCCTAGTTCGAGGGGTGCTTCTGTTCTAGCTTCGCAAGCTTCTTCTGATGAGGTCTGATCTTCTTGATCTGACTTTCTTGGCCTCTTGTTCGAGGGCTGCTTTAAATTTGGCCATGCAGGCCTCATGTTGTAGTTGACCGTTGAACCTTCTGAACTAAGGTCCAAGGTTTGAAAGTAAGGGCTCAAGTCTTAAGGCTGAAAGTGATCTTAAGCTGTACAATCTCAAGAGCGATTCTACACAGGTCTTCGCAGGACTGCGCAAAACATTTTATTTTTGAAATTTTTTTAAGAAAACGACAAATTGCTCACGCTGAAGATAGTGCGGAACCAATCTGGATCAAGCTAGGGTCCTTCTCAATACTCACGCTAACAAACATGATTTCAATCATTAAGGGCTTAACATGCCTTTTTTTCTCTCAATTTGATCAAAGTTTTGCAAATCCCAAGGAATCCCTTCATCTTCGTTTTCATCACCACAATGTTAAAAAAAGTTTCGAAAAACTTAGGTCAATGCAATGAATTCGAGGTGTAGAAGAGTAAGTGAGATGCTCTGCTGTTTCATTCAAATTTTCTGGCACAACTGGCTCGAAGTAGCAATAAGCACGGAAAACATGATAGCCGCAGCTGTTTCATTCAGATTTCCTGGTGGTAACTGGCTCCACAGCAGAGACAGACTCAAAAGAAAACAAAAGGGTAATTACAAAACAAAACGGTATTCGAGTCAACAACCCCGGAATCACCTGACATTCTATACAATGGGACTGACTCGACACAACAAGACAGTCCCTTAAGCAAAAAGACTGACTCAGGACAAAGAGACAGACTCAAAACAAAAACAAAGAACTGACTCGACACCCAAGCCAGAAGTTACAAAACTACATTCGCAAATGCTCCTAACAGTGCGTGCCAAACGCCACATCTGAAATACACCGAGCGCCGCCCGCAGGTGGTCCAACCCCTGATCACATACTTGCAGTATCCTCGAAATCCAACAATTCAGCGGTGACAGACTTTGCTGAGGTGGGTAGGAGAATGACCTCATTGTCGATCAAATCTTGCACGTCGTGGCGAAGGCGAAAACAGCCGTCGGTGCTGTGACCGGTTTGCTGGTGGTACGCGCAGTACAAGGCAGCATCATGTGTGAGAGGAAGATTCTTCGGGATAGGTCGAGGCTCGAGGGGTTTAAGATGCCCTTTTTTAGCCAAAATTTGAAATGCCCTAGACAAAGGCATATAGAGGGCATGAAAGACTCTGCGCCCTCGAGGCAGATACTTCGAAGTCTGATGGTTCTTGCTAGACGCACTAGCGAAAGGGTCGACAGGCACTGCCTTGGCTTTCTGATCTTTTCCCAGTGCAGGGTTGGGAGTGGAAGGAACTATTCTGGCATGACGGGGCCTATCCTGATTTTTCGCCTGGCTTGAACTGCCTTCGATTGGAGTGGGGAAAGCATCATCCACAGTTTTAGCCATGACTGCGAGTACTTATTGCTTATTCATCCCCCCGGCTTTCAAAGCCTCGACTGCCCACAGTAGTTGTTCAACGGGATCAGCATCTATTCCCACTTTGTTCTTACCTCTAGCCTCAGCCTGATTAAGGGTTTGGGTTGCTATATCAGAGCAAAACCCGATTGTTGTTGGCACGTCATGGTCATAGCTTGGGACAGCCTCAGGTTTGCTAAGCTCGATCACAATTTGCCCCAATAGAGGGGGCTCCTGCGGTACAAAATTCCCAGCATATGGTGTATTTGTGTAACAACCCTCACCACTGATCACTGATTGACTGATTGATTGCCGATAACCATCGATTACCGTTAAACTGAATTGATCATGACTGATAATGGAACTGATTAGAAGTACTGAACTGACTGACCGAAATTGAAACTGAATGGAATGAATACATCTGTTTGAATTGCATTTTATCTGTTGACTGTTTGTTGATCTGTTCATGCTTATATGTTTAAACTGCTAATTGAAGGCCTTATCGGCGGCCGAATCCGGAATTGATTAATGTTTTATGATCGTCACAATTAATGTGATTTTATGGTGTATTTACCTGAAAACTGATTAGGTATGATTAAATTAGAATAAAATAAGCTAATTAAAGAGTTGGACTTAATTACCATTTTGACTTAATTACCATTTTGCCACCCTTAGTGGCACACTCAATATACACTTAGGCAACATTTTGCTCAGCCATTTTCTTGCTCTAGCCGACCAAGAGAGGGAGAGAGTGAGAGAACTTGGAATTTATCTTAAAGTATTGCTTGGATTGAAGTGTAGATTTCACATTTGAGCCCCTAAACCTTGAATACAAGACTAAGGTAGGAAACTCACCTTCTTATTGTTGCCATTGAGCTAGTTCTTGCATGAGTCATGCTTCATTGTAGAACTAAGTCATATTTTGGCTCATTGTTGTTGATTTGAAGCTCATTTCATGCATGCATGTTTGTATTGTAGATGTTTGAGTTGTTTTCATGGCAAAAGGTTACATGCATGTTCATAATCATGTTTAAGTCCATGATTTCACCATGTTTTGAAAAGAATTGGCTCCTTAGAGCATCAAATTGCAGCTTTGAAATGATTTGAATTCATGCATGTTTGCATGTCATGTTTGAGGATTGTTCTTGGAAAATGGTTTGAAATTGGGTTTGAATTAAAAACCCTTGGGCTTTGATTTTTCAAATTGAGCTTTGAACTATGATATTCTATATGTTTATAAGAGTTTTCCAGAAAATGAGCCCAAGAGGATCGGTTTGAGTTGTTAACAACTTGGTTTTGAGCTTGGAGGTGCAATCTGGGTTTTCCAGATTTCGCACTTCCGCTCGAGCGGGGAAAGTGCCGCTCGAGCGTGGAATCCGAGCATCCAGCATCTCTCTGCACTGTTTTACAGTCCGCTCGAGCGGAGGATTGGGCGCTCGGCGGAGTCATGTCTCAAGCTCGAGCGGGCATCGAGCGGAGATTTCACCCATCCAGTACTTTTACAGTACGCTCGAGCGGGAAAGTTGACGCTCGAGCGTGAACCTTTGTTGCATGACCGCTCGAGCGGAAACCTGCGCTCGAGCGGAACTCTGTTTTCCTGAAAATGCTTTTAAATGTACATCTGTGCATCCTCATCTCATTCTAGGGCAATTTCTTGAGGCCTAGTTTAAGACATCTTATTGAGGATATAGATGTAGAACACACCGAGGCATTAGGGATTAAGTTGTTATCTTTCCCAACTGTGTAGCGTAGTGTGTTCAATCTGTTAACTGTGTAAGGTTGGCGACTGAGGAGACACGCTCTAGCCTACTGTAGCCCAAACTCTGTGAGTAACAATTGTGTAAAGATATGTTCAACTGATTATCTTCTAAATACTGAACTGAACTGTTTACTGAACTGATATTGTTTACTGAATGAATGTATGTCCTATATTCTGAACTGTACTGTGGCATCCTTAGCAATTACTGTTACTGTTACTGTTACAGAGATCTCTGTCGGTTCCCTCGTGGAACCACTACTGTTTACTGACTGATGGCCATCATTACTGTTCGGTCTTTAAGACCTACTGTTTACTGCTATGCTAATGGATGTACCACATATGACTGAATAACTGTTCTGACCGAAAGACTGAAGTATTGTTTAATGAACTGATTTCATTACTGTGAGGACATTCATTCTTAACCCCTTTACGCATTATGTTATTCACTGGGCTTTAGCTCACTGTTTATATATATATGTAGGTGCTCAGCCACCAGACCGGAGCTAGGAACGTGGGTTAGACTCCAGTTTTGTCAAGCCAGCCTATGTGCCTCACTGCAAGGTTCCGAGCCTATCTGCTAAGGCTTAGGGGTGTTTTAGGAATTCCCCTTCTGTACTGTCTAACTGTTCTGTATAGACTGAATGTTTTCTGTACTGTTTGTAGGGTTGAGTCCCTAGTTTGAATGATTGTAAATATTGTGCATACTGTTCTGTACTGTTTACGTATGAATGTATGAAGAATCTTTTTGGCATACAGACTGTCACAGCTCATTGGGCATTGTTTCTTTACTGTATTGGCTTCCGCTAGGCCCTGTACTCTGTTTTACTGTATTACTGTTCTGCAGGCCTTCGGTAATCTCGGATTATTGGCAGGTTACGGTACTAAACCCATAGGGCCGGGTTTGGGTCGTGACAATTTGGTGGCGGAGCCAACATTCCGTAAGCGAGATCAACCACAGACCTCTGAAGGTCACCAATCATTCCCATCAATTCAAACGTGGTGGGCTCACGAGCTTGAAACAACTGGGGCTCCCAGATCGGGCGCGCGACAGGCGATCTGGGTGGATGTGGTAGTTCAACATTGGTCTCACTTTGCAGGGTGATCCCTTGGTCTGACGCGGCTGTCATAACCACAATTTTCTCTGAACTTTGGGTCATTATAAGTCCGCTGAACCGAACGGCAATGATGCAACCGGCGATTGATGGATCAGACGTCTGCCTTGTCTCAGCGAAAGAGAACACCAAATCTCTAAACCCAAATCTCTAAACTGAAAGGGAAAACAAGCAGCATTTTAGCCCAAACGGAACAGACACAGGCGTAGCTGAATAACTGTACTCTACTACTGATCACTGTTCCCCAAAATCACTGCCCCAAAACTAAGTCTAATACCCGCGGATATAACTGATTCTCAGAATACCGATACTGGTGCCCATAGGCTTGCAAACTGATATGTGCGTTCTTGTAGAGATACACTCTAACAGTACATAGCAAGCAAAGTAGAGCTAAAACACCCCTATATTGGGGTAGGGTTTCCCTGTCCTATTTTGTCAGAAGCTAGGGTTTCACTACGCACGCAGCGGTTTCAAACAACTTATAATCGGGTAGCAACCTGTCTTAGCTTGGAATGGTCACTATGGATTCCGAATATGCACTAGGTCGAATGGTCAAAAGGGTGCCTCGGTAAAACCGGGGTTTGTGTTTCCATACTGGCAGAGCCCGTAACCGGTCAACCTTATGGCACACAGCCTCAGGCTAACCGCTCAGGAATAGCAGATGGCAAACACAGTATCCTAGGCGCACCAATGCACATGCAATGCAAAGAAACACATAAGTGTAGTTAAAACAAGATATCACGAGTTCGAGTCAAGCTCTCTAAACTCCCCAGCAGAGTCGCCAGAAACTGAAGACGTCCCCGAACGTCCCGGGGGGAATGAATCCCCGTTTCGTTCATTTGGGCTCAGTACAGTTCAGGACTCAAATTGTCACAGTTCTAAATTTGAACCAAAGAGTCCAAATCCGGCAAATCGTTTTTTTGAAAACAGATTTTTTGTAAAGAAGTGCCAAAAATGGACTGCTTTGCCAGATACAGGGTCGCCACCTAAATATTTTTTTATGGAGGAATTTAGGAAACCCTGACTCATTTGCCTAAGGCCTCGTGCCCGTCATCACCAAAGTTGCTTCGGCTCGGGAACTTGGGTACGATTGGAAAAGGTCAGCTATGAGCACCTCCGCTCGCCCGATCCGAAGATCGGCCTCTACTAACCATGATATCTTGTTTTGAAAACATTATGCATTCTTAAACCGGTTATTAGCCTAGATTTACTACATGATGCGCACAACATACAAGTATAGACTGAATTCCCTAAATTGGAACAAAACATCGCATATCCGTTTGTTTTGAAAATAGATTGAAATTTGCTACTCGCAAGTAGGCTAAAACACGGGTTTCGAAAAATTATTCCAATTCTAGCAACCCAACCTTCACTCACAAGCATTCAGGCAGTTATAACACATAAGCACATAGCCTCATGGTAAGCATGCTATCATGGCAACACTTACACTCATGCAAGGATGCTAAAACATAAATGTTTACCGAGTACTCCAAGTCAAAACAGAAACTAGTTAATAATCATATGCATGATCCTAGTTCATGTTAAGATGGCTAATGCAACACATGCGAGATGCAACTACAATAGGCTCGGCTATTCTAAGATGGCATATGATGTTGCTACAACTAACACGTATTCAACTTAGAATTGAAATACAATGCAGTTAGTATGATGCGCCAGGCCCGGTGCATGCAAGACAAATGTATGGATGCACGCATGCATAACATAAGGTATGCTAAATTAAATATGCCCTAGTACTAACCATCAAAAGCAGGTAAGTAAAAGGGAGAAAGAAATGGGGGTTGGAAGATATGCACATACACACCCACACTTATTACACATTCGCCCTCGCTCGGAGGGACCAAAAGAATAATACAAATTAATTAACCTATAAGCTAATTAATTATTACAGAACACTTAACTAGTTAAGCAAATTAACTAAGCTAAGAAAGCAATAAAACAGCCTCGGGAAGAGGGTCCAATGCATGCGTGCTCGGGTTTGCTCGGAAATCCGTCACCATACACAAGCTGCCTCTATTTACCCTGCTCTGCTTTTCTGAAAATTGCACAAGTCCCAAGGAACACTCTCTGAACACTGTGGAGCATCACCGACCAAGGGGAAACATCACTAACCATGGTAGAAGGGTCATCGACCAAATATTTAGCTCTCGGCCATCCATCATTGGTCGATCGACACTTTATGCAGTCGACCGGCCATATTTATCTGCAGAATCCTGTTTTGACAGCAGCAGAGGGCAAACATGGCATGGCAATACATTTCAAGCAAATGTTTGCACAAACACCCTCCTTATCATGTTCATGACTCAAAGGAGGATGGTCCTCGACCCTCGGGCCACCAATCGCACATTTCAATGCGTAATGGCCAAAGAGGCCAAGTTATGCATTTTGATGTCAAATGAAATGCAAACCAAATAAACACATAAGGCCCAACCTCTATCGCTTGATCAAGAGACAAAGCATGCATGCTCAATGCAATGCAACCTAGACATGTGAGTTAAGTATGCAATCATGAGCATGAAAGCAAGTAATGTGTACTAATCACACAACCTAAAACAACAAACATGCAAGGCATGTAACAAAATGTGCAAGCTAACAAGCATGCAATATGCAATGCGAACATGCAAACATGCAAGACACGTAACATGTTAAGCAACCACGACAAAAGGAAGAAAACATGCTAAATGCAATGTGATTCAAGCATGCAACACATACAATAGGCCAAGTATGCAACAACACACAAGGTGAGCATCCAACAACATGCAAAAGAGGGACTTACACCAAGATGGACAGCTCTCTATTAGGTCCAAAACAGTGGCCAAATGCTAAGGAAATGAAGGCCAAAACACATACAAATATGCATGCACACATGGCCCAACTCTTAAGCATAAAGAAGCAACTTTTAAGCACACTTAAAAGAGGATAAACATGGACTAATGGCAAGCATAGCAAGCTCTGAAAATACATGAGGAATGATGCCAAATCAACCTATCAATGCAAGCAAGGCATGCAACTATGTCCAAAACTCAAGTTAAGCCAAGGGGCTTAAACCATAGCTATATGAAGCAAGTCCCAAAGGTCTATGGGGACTCAAAACCATCTCAAGGCAGATCAAAACAAGGTCAAAGGCACAGCTAGATGGCATCTAAATGGCCTATGTCTAAAGACATGCAAAAGGGTTCAAACATGGAGCATAAGATACCAACCTCTTGAAGCATTAAAGGAGCATCAAATGCAAGCATACAAGCATACCACAAGGACTGAAATGATGTTATAAGTGGTGTCAAACCACTGAAACAAGCCAAGTAATGCATGCTCAACACTCACACACCCAAGGCTAACAAGCCAAAATACAAGGTGACTATGCAAAGCATGTCATGGATGGCCAAAACAACTCCAAACAGACCTTAAGCATACTAAGACAAGCATAAAAGCTTCACAAAGCTAGGCCAAAAACATGCTAGAAACAAGACTCAAAGCACAAAGCATGTTAAGGCAATTCATGGCATTACAAGATAAGTATGCAAAGCAAGCATGGTGTGTCTAAACCAACTTAAAACAGTGCTATATCATGGCAAAATAAGCACAAATACTAGCTAAGACACAGCCAACATAAACTCAACAATGGTGCTCACACATGAGGCTAAAATGACAACTTTTGAAGATAACAAGGAGAGGGGATGGCCCTCTCCTTCTTAGGACCTCAAAGCACCAAAATAGGGGGTCCAAACAAGGTGGTCCCGGAGCTCACCAAAATAGCACAAAATAGGGGGCCAAACAAGGCCTAAGAGGGGTCAAACAACCCCAAACACCAAAACAACCTTAAATAACTATTTTAAGCACTTAAAATCAGAATTCTTATATGTTATAAGTTAAGCTTAAAAATAGATGCAAGGATGGCTAAAAGCCTATGCAAAAATGGGAAATAAAGGGGTAAAGTTCTTACCCTTGAAGACCTTCTTCACAAGGACCACTCCAACCCCTTCTCCAAGCTTAGATCAACTCAAGAACTCTGAAAATCACTCCTTAGTACCTCAGTAGCTAAAGGAAAGTGTAACTCTAGGTGTTTGTGTGCAAAACTATGAACAAAACACCTTAATACACACACAAAGAGCAAAAGAGAGGGAGATATAGAGATAGATAGATACACAAGACCTAACCCTAATTCAGACCTCTGGAACTCTTTTTTGTAACCCTAAAGGAGAGAGGAGGAGACCTCCCTTTATAGAGGATCACTCTTGCAAAGCTTACAAAACAAGCTAAGCAAGAGTGAAATCCCTCCATACACGTGTATGGAGGGGGTGCAAAGTAAAATATCTGCCAAAAGCAGATACACAGTGGTCGGCCAGCCAAAAATGCCAAATTGACCAAATAAATGGTCGATCGACCAAACAGAGTGCCGACCGACCAAATATATGGCTGATGGCAACAAAACAATGGTCGGTGGCCTCAAGCCATGGCCGGTGAGATGTGGGGATGGCCAACAAGCCATTCCCTGCTCCTCAAAAGCAAAACACAAGTGTTTGGTGCAAAACCAAACACAAAACAAACAAGTCGAGAGGTCTTGAGGCAAGGCGCGTGGCTGAGACCTCCGAGAACTCAAGACGAACACGAATATGGATGATCACCGAGTGTTCAAATGGTGACGTCTAAGTCTTGAGGACAGTAAAAAATGGGGTGTCTACATATACCTGTTAATTAACCATCTCATTTTATTACCAGCCTGATGGACCCCACAAATTCCCTCATGTGCTTCAGCCATGGCTTTTATTTGGTCTACCTTACCAATACAAAGTAAAGTCAAACCATCATGAGCCTTCCTAAATAAATCATCCCCCAGGACAACATAATTTAAGGCTTGAAATCTTATTTGCCTATCACTCCATTCACTAGGATTCGACAGGTACTTTATTAAAGGAAACTTCCAATCTTCCTCTATCACATATAAAGTAAAAATAGACAAGAAATTTCTACACCTATTCCTAAGTGCAGAAAAGTTTCTTTTTTTAATTTGAACCACCCTTTCTTGAGCTCTTTTAAGAAATTTTAAACCAAAAGCTGCTTGAGCCATCTCATTGGCCTCTTTCTTCTTTTCCAACCTATATCTATGTGTGAATGTGACATGGTCAAAGAAACTGATTAACCATTTAACTTTAGTCAAATGCTCCTCTAGAGCACCATTTACACACTTGAACCCACCCAAGACTTGTTTAATGACCAACTGTGAATCCCCAAAAACTTGAAGACTTTTAATTTTGAATTCTATAGCCAACTCTAGGCCAATTATCAGGGCTTTATACTCAGCTTGATTACAAGACTGTATATACTATTCTTCCAACTGATATGCAAACTGGTATATTTGTCTATTTGGTGCAATTAACACAATACCTGCTCCAACTCCTACATCTGTCTTTGAAGCATCAAACATCAACTTCCAAGGTTCATTATCCACCATATTAATTTCATATAAATCTAAATCGACAGATGTACAAGGGTGTTCTGTCAAAAAATCAGCCAAGGCTTGTTCTTTGACTACTTTTTGTAGCATATATTTAAGACAATATTCAATTAAAGCTAACATCCATTTGCCTTGTCTCTCTCTCAAGATGGGTTTGGATGACATATATGTAATCACATCTGTTTATGCTACTATATACACCTCTGTAGGTAGCATATAATGCCTCAATTTAATAGTTGTAAAATAAAGTGCCAAACACAGCTTCTCAACAGAGTTGTACCTGGTTTCAACATCAGTTAAGCTTCTACTTAGGTAATAAATGGCTTGTTCATGACCCATAGCATTTTCTTGAGCCAATAAACAACCAATCGACAGGTCAGAAGCTGAGATGTACAGCTTCAAAGGCTTACCTGTCACTGGAGGCATAAGCACTGGAGGGTTTACCAAGTACCTTTTGAGTTAATCAAAAGCTTCTTGATGGCATACTTCCCATTTAAACTTATGGTCTGACTTGATTTTTATCAAGAGAGAAAATGCTAAAGTTTTCTTAGCCAAATTGGCTATGAATCGTCTCAAAAAAATTATTTTTCCAAGAAAACTTTGCAGCTCTTTTTTATTAGTTGGGGGCTTTGCCTCTAAAATTGCTTTGTCCTTATTAGCATCCACTTTTATCCCTTTGTGATGTACTAAGAGGCCTAGAAAATTTCCAGCAAATACGCCAAATGCACACTTAAGGGTTCATCTTGAGTTTGTAGTGTCTGCTGCAAATGTTCCAAATGCTCATCAAAACTATCAGATTTGATGGCTACATCATCTATGTAGACTTCTAATTATTTTCCAATCAAATCATGGAAAATGAAATTCATTGCCCTCTGGTATGTTGCTCCTACATTCTTTAATCCAAAGGGCATGATTACCCATTCAAATGTTCTTAAAGCATTAAGACACCTGAATGTTGTCTTATGTGTATCCTCTGGGTTAATAAAAATCTAATTATATCCAACATGACTGTCCATAAAGGACAAGATCTTGGTCTTGGCTGCTGAGTCTACTAACAAGTCAGTCACTGGCATAGGATATCCATCATTGGGAGTTGCTAGATTCAAGTTTCTAAAGTCTATGCACACTCTTAACTTACCATTTTTTTTCATAACAGGGACAATATTAGACAACTACTCAATATACCTGGCTGTTCTAATAAAACCTGCTTTGAGCAACCTTTCGATTTCCTCCTTGACCAATAAGGTTACTTCATTAGTCATTCTTTTGGGGGGTTGTTTATGGGGAAGGGAATTTCCTTTAATTGGGAGCCTATGCTTCATCAATGTTCTATCTAATCCAGGCATTTCTTCACAAGTCCATGCAAAGCAATCCACATACTTAGAAAGCAAATCAACTAGTTTGCTCTTACATTCATTAGATAGATTAGCATTTACATAGATGGGCCTCTTACAGGCCTTACTCCCTAAGTTGTAGTCCTCTAAAGGGTCCTGCACATCTGTCTTAAGGTCAAGCTTAGTAGGAGCAGCCTTCAGATGTTCCAATTGTACCTCTTTATAACTTAAAAGGCTACTGTCGATAGCATATTCTGCTCAAGAACAATTGGACAAACACTTAGGGCTAAACTTACTTTCTAAGAAGAAATAAAAAAAGCCTAGAAAAAGTAGATTTAATTACATTAGTTGTCTTGTCTAGCTTGTCTTCTTCTATTACTTGTAACTGCATTACTCTTGATCTTCAGTAACCTCCTTTATCACAGGCCTTTTCTGCTTCTGCATTAGGTTTGGCTGGCCAATTCCTGGCCTATCTACTTAAAACTTTCCTCAACAAAGGCCTTGAACTCCTTATTAGTCAAATTTTTTCCCTAGGACTTAACCTCTTCCTCATCAATCACAATTGGACCCAAATCCTCATCATACAGCACAGCTTCTATATTGTCAACATCAACAACAAAAAGATTTGCATCTGCCTAATAAACTTCCATTCCGTATTTTTTACCCTGACCACCACTGGTTAAAAAGATCAATGCCTGGTGTAGAGAAGAAGGTATATAACCATTAAGGTGTATCCAATCTCTACCTAGTAGCACATTGTAGTTAGAGGTAGAATCTATTACAAAGAAAGTTGTTCCCATTAACCTGGAACCAACCTGAAGCTGTAAAGCCAATACTCCTCTGGCATGAAATAATCCACCAGTGAAATTACTTATATTCACATTAGTAGGAAGCAAGTCATTGATAGATTTCTCAATAGCTTTCAGTGTCCTAGAAGGAAGAATGTTGGCAATAACTCCATTATCAACCAACACCGTTTCCACTGGCACCCCATCTAGATAAGCTCTGACATATAAAGGCCTTAGATGCCTGATGAGCTTGTCTTCTGGCTTTTGTAGCACAACTTTTTCTCCATCAACAGACCTAACGACCTTAATTGATCTCAAGGGATTGGTTTGTGTCTCAATCATTGCTATCTAAATTGCTGGTTCAGTCAAATCTTCAATATCACCTGCCAATTTATCTGGTTGATTTGGCTTGGCCTGAAACCTCTGAGGAATGGCCATAATCATATTGCATTCCTTAGATGGAGGTAAAGAACCAAAGTGAATGGCAGCCAACATCTCTCCAAAGTCACCACCAGAACTATCTGATTTAGCTTCATCTTTTCTATCTCCTTCATTAACATTCATGCTATCAGTGACCATTTTCTGGTCCTGATCATCCTTCATTGCCACATTTTTCTCATTACTATCATCTTCATCAGACATTAGATCCTTCTCTAACTCTTTTAGCTTCTGCCTCAACAAAGCCTTCTCAGAAAGCTTCCCAACAGGTCTGTCATCTGCCTTTTCTGGTTCCATTTTCCTTTTCAAAATCTAAACTGGTTGTACTGGATTAGCTCTAAAAGTTGTACCCTTCCCTCCAGCAGCAGAAACCAATCTATCTCTAGTCCATACTAAATCTTGCCTTCCAACTGGTTTATCCTTTACAGTTGTAGACATTATAGCATGGGATTTTCTTTGTTTCTTCATTTTCTGAGTTCTTGTTTCTCCCATTGGCCTCTAATCAGTCATGGGAAACGTTGGATAAAATACTCCTTGCCACCCTTGATGAGATGGTACTGGAGGCTTTACCATCATTGGTTGAACCTGTTGCATATCTGGCCTCATTCTTGGGCCATGATACTGCTGTTGAAGTCCCCCAAATGGTCTCACAAACTGTTGTTGCCCCCCATATGGCCTTCCACTCTATTGATGGCCACTATGTGATACACCAGATTACTGGTGTTAGCCACTGTATGGTCTAGTCAGAACCCTTGAACTTTTATAGGGCTTAGAACCCTTGTGCTGTTTGAGCATGGCCCTCATATTACTTGGTCCACCAAAGCATGGATGAACAGGGGCTCCTTGGAATAAGAATGGAGCATCATCCTTACCATAATTCTCTGCAGGACCAAATATCCCTGGGTCTATTCCATCATAGAACAAACAATCATTGTTGAAAATTTGCAGATCACCACTACCTATAGTGTTGAACCTCAGGCCAACATTCTTTCCAATTTTCTGACTTCCATCAATCACAATGGCCTTGTTTTTTTTTTTTCTCAATACCACATCTGAAACAAATGAACCTCTCACCAGGTTCTTCCTAAACTTTTTTCCCTTTTGTTTCTTTTGCCATCTTCTCCACCCTCTCTTTGTGGAGTTTCTCTAATTCCACTAGGAGAACCCTGGGATTTTTGTCCTTGTTCTTTTGATCAATCGACTGGAAGTCAGTTGATACCATGTTAATCTCCACCAAGTTTGGGAATGGGTCATTGTCAACTGCCATAACCCCTTTATCTTTTTCAGCATATTTCAACATTCCTTTTTTAATTAAGTCCTACACACAATTTTGAAATGTAACACAATTATTAGTGGAATGCCTGAAAGAGTTATGCCATTTACAATACTTCTTGCCAACCCCGTCCCTTTCTTTGGAAATGTTGTGGCCAGGAGTCAAAGTTAAAAACTTGTTTGCTAACAACTCATCAAATAATGCATCTGCTTTTGATAAGTCAAAAGTGTACTACCTATGCGATACAACCACATTCTTTTTGGCTGGTTGTGTTGCTGGCATACTCACAGGTTTGTTAGCTTTTTTTAATGTTTCACAAACCACGGGATTTTTACCTATTATTCGAGCCACATCTATGTCGATATCCATGTCAAACTCAACCACTTGGTAATAAGTCCCTAATGAGGCTGCATTTCTCTACTGCTCTTATCTGAGAATGGCCTCATAACTAGTTGCCCTTAAAGACAACTCAAATAGGTCTCTAAACATCATACCTTCAAACTTTTTCCTAAGTTTAAAATCTAAACCATTCTGGGCTAGTCTTATAACTTCTATTTCAAGCATGTACACATGACATCTATTTTTTGCTTTCTTAAACTTGTCGATGTACTGTTCTACACTTTCTTCTTACCTTTGTTTAAATTTTGACAAATCCACCATTGTCACTTCAAGCTCAGTTCTAAAGAACTGGGCATGAAATTGACTTTCCATTTCTTGTCAAGTATGAACAAAATTTTATGGAAAATTAATAAACCATGTAGATGCCACTTTCGACAGAGAATGAGGAAAGAGTTTTAATTTTAAATTGTCATCATAGCCAGGTTCTCCATACTAGAGTATGAACCTGCCTACATGTTTTATGGTTGATTGTCTCTCTTCCCCTGTAAATAAAGTAAACTCAGGAATCCTAAAATTTCTCGGAATGGGGGTTGTTTCTACCCATGGAGGTTAAAGACTCCTAAACATTGGCCTATCTAGCCTTCTCAAGCCTAGGCCATACATTTCTTATATGATGTTCATTATTATTAATCTAGGGGTCTAAGTATTGTTGTCGTTGTCCTCCTCCTTGGACTTCTGGTTGGAAGTAAGGAAAAAGGGGACCAGGCCCTCTAGGCCTTGGATATATTATGTTATGTTCATAACATGGTTGCTGCATGGCATGGTCTCGTATATTCGGAGGCCTTACTTGATTAATTGGACTATTTCTTTGTTTTTCCATAGCCTGATAACCTACTGCAAGCACATCGAATGCATGAGTACCGTACATTTGTGGCCTTGATTGCTCTCCAGGTCTCATTCCCATATTATTTAAGTTGTGATTAAACATTGGGTTTGTGGGATATTCCCTCTCAAACACAGGATTTATGGTCATTCCCTCCTCATATCTTTCTAGGAGTGTGAGAGGTCTATAAAATGACACAGGTTGATTTACATTTTCATGTTGTTGAGGGGCTACAGGAGGTATGAATTGTGCTTTATTTACCTAAGTCTCATCTCCAACCCTTCTTGATTGGCTGGGCTGAATGTTAGCCTTCTCAAACAAAGCCAGCAAGTCATCTATCATCACTTGGTTCTTATATGCAGACATAGAACCAATTGTTTGTTGAGTACGCAGTAGAAGAGTCCTTCTTGGATCAATAGGAGGACAACTAGACTGGCCAGTTTTGTCCACATTTTGGCCATTTCCTTGGCCTATTTCTTGTCTGGCCACTGCATGGCCATCACCTAGGTTGTCATCAACTCCTTCAAGTCCACTATCCAACTCTTCTCCATCTTCAACCCTTTTCTCAGGGTCTTCAAAGACTTCGTGCTATTTCTTCCTAGCCATCACTCCAAATTAGATAGGTCTCACTGGGCGTGCCAAAATATGTTAGCAAAAATCTGATTTGGGTCAATCGACAGAGGTGATTCGACAGAACAACCAAAGTTTCACAAACAACAACAAATCAACCAATTGTGGTTTGAATGTCCTATGCCTTGACAATGTCAATAACTTCTTTGGAGGTTGTAATGTGAAGAAACAAGTGTGAATAAATTGAAATTCGATTGAAGAACAAGTAAACGTGCGACTTAATTACAAGAATTAAATTTCAAGTTCAATGCGTATAACAATCGACAGAAAAAAAAAACTTAGCCACAGAGGCTAAATTACAAACAGAAATACTCCTAAGTACAAAAGCTATTGCTAATTAAGTTATGCTACTCCTAATTTCACATGAGATGTGAATGTTGTTGAAAAGATCTTGCTTTACTTCGAATTTCTAGCCTTTATGCTGCTGGACTTGCTACTTCTTTGTTGCCACGTGTCCCATCATAGACCAAGTAACCTCCACTTCCTGTATAACTGTCCATGATCTCTATAACTGCTGGTAACTGTTTCTTTGCCGCAGTTTCCCTTGCAAACAAGACACGTACCCTACATCACTTGCATGCCTAACCTGGGCCACGTTTGGCCACATCCCACTGCACTATCAGATGAATCGACAGGAGAAATTGCGTCTGTCACATTTGCTCCTTTAACTGTTTCGCTTTTGCCACATGTTCTGCATTTTGGGACCCACATCCCACTATAAACTCATAGTCTTCACTCCTAGCATCCACTGAATCAGCTCTCTGTATATTGTTTTGCTTATTTGACAGAGAAAAATAAATTTTAGTGCCAACAGGGTGCAATTTGGATAGGGTGTAGTCCAAATTTTTCTAAGATTTAGGCAATATTTTTTTGAATTAGGTGGGGACTTAGAAAAACATTCAAAAGTTCAAATAAAATTTGAGACGGGAGTTGTATATAGACACTAGGCAACTCAAACAATTTAAAACTCGAATTATATACATACATATATAAAAATATTAATATATATATATATATATATAGATAAATTATTAGTCATTAAATGAAGTAAAAATAATAAAGAAGGTAAATTATATTCAATATATATCATATATACAAATAAGACAGCGTAGAATTCTACCATTTTATTTTCTTTCACATAATTGGCAAAAATTATTCAATGATGATGAGTTCTTCGATTTTTATCTCTCTCATCCCTTGTCTCTCTCATCATATAAATGATTTATGTAAAAAAAAAAATTTAATTTAATTTGTGAATATTTTGGATAATTTGACCTACTCGAGTTTAATTTATTAGAATCAAATCAAATTTAACTTGGACAACTCTCTGTTACTTGAATTGAGCCTGAGAAACATTTTAAACTCAATGGAATTCATCTGAGTTTTAACCTTAATTACAAGAAATTATTAGTTGGTCTTGAGATACCGTGACATGGTGTTCCAACGATATTATGATTAGTAAAGAGGACATAACTCACATATTTATATTGTGTGATTAAAAAATATGAAAAATATAATAAATTATAATTTGTGAGACATATAACCATGCTTGTACTAACTAATAATTTTTCTTTAATCACAACCCTCAATTTGGGGAAAGCTTGGTCTACAAAAACATGCCTAAAAAAGAAATGTGTACTTACTAAAATTTGCCACGTATTGATTGTTGTTTGCAAATTGACTCACCTGTACGAAAAGAACCAATATAGAAAAGGAATATCGTGAGAAATAAACCATATGATGAGAAATCAATGCGTCGTAATAATGATATATAGTCATGTGTAAATGTAATAAAGTAACAAAAAATTAAAGGTGTATACAAAAATATGGAATAATCCGGCCTAAATTATCGATTTAATTTAATTTTTTTAGTTACGGGTTCTACTTATTTATTTATTATTATTTTAAATTTTTTATAAAAAAATTGAAATATAAAATATTTTTTATAAGATTTGAATAATAATTATCAATGTAAAATTGATAAATTCTAATCAATTTAACTAAATTAATTATTATCAATTTGTTTTTTAATATAAAATACATATTAAATTTATTGTTATATGAAATTTCTCAAACTATAAACAAAATCGAACTAAATCGATTTTTATAATTTGGTTCTAGTCTGATTTAATAGATTAACTGTTTGATTCCTAATTTACTTTAAAACTTGATCAATCTGATTTATGTGCACTCCTAACAAAAACAAAACAAAAACAAAATAAAATACTAAAAATATGGGATAGATTACACTTTGCCCCTCTTATATTTTATTATTGTTTTACTTTGGCCTTTAGATTTCTTTTCTCACTTTGCCATTTTTTCAACTTTTTTTCATAAATTTATTTTTAAAATTAAATTCTATTTAATTAGATAGGAAATACCATGTTGATTTCATGTGACATCAAAAAAATATTTTTAAGTTTGAATTTGAGTAGGTCTTTAAATATAATAATATATTGCAAAAATTATAGAGAAAAAAAAACTCAAAATTTCACCGTCGTCACAAAATGAAATTTGAGTTATTAATTTTGTTAATTTAAATTTTAATATTTTGATTTTTACTTTCAATCTAAATCATTTATTTATTTTTATTAAGTAAAACTGATAAAAAGAATGTATTTTAGCATTAAACTTAATGTAGATATACACAAAATATCTTAAATATCATTTTGAGTTTAGTTTAATGATTAAAACATAATTTTTCTCCTCAATTTTATTTAACAAGAATAAGCAGATGATTTAAATTGAAAAAATTTGAAATTTAGGATTTATTTTATTATACTAGTCAAATCATATAAAAATTTTGTTGGAATTTCCCTTTATGTATTTTATGTCATGTAGTATTTTCTGTCTAATTTGAAATAAAAATTAGCTTTGTAAATAAATTAGACAAAAGTCTAAACTTAAAGGGAAGTGTTTGAGTGTGCAAGGTGCATGTCATATGCACTTATATAAGTTCTCACAAATATATATAAATTGTGATTTTTAAAATTTTTATGAATTACCTTATATATATTTATAAAAATTTATGTAATTTTATAAGATAACATATGTATATTTATGAAAATTTAAGTAAATTTACATAATATATACTTGTATACTTAAAAATTGTCAAAATTTAAAAGGACAAAGTAAAAAAAATAAAATAAATTTAAGAGGCAATATGAAAAAATAGTAAAACATAAAAGGGCATAAAATAATTTATCCAAAAATATGTCATACACGTACTCTGAGCTAGTGAACTTAAAGGTAGTATTTTTTATTGGAGAGAGTGAGATAGAGAGAGATTCTTACTCTCCGGAGATTTTGAGCCGAGTGATCGACTGCCAGAGGACTCAGATGTGATGTTTTTTCTTGGTCTAAGATCTGAATCTATTGAATTCTTCGGCTCTCCGTGATGGAAGGTATATCTATCTCTAAACCCTAAATTGTTCTCTCTCTTTTGACACTAATTGACTCTTTTTCTTCAACTGAATTTTTGTTATTTTTCCGTAATTTTCTCGATTTCTCGGAAATAAATATGTTTGATGAATATATTTCTTTATGAATGTAAGTGGGTAGTGGGTACAATTCTCTGAATTTTATGAACGGTTTGTGATTGGATGTTCTTTACTATCTCCGATTGGGCATAGCTTTTCTTTTTTCGTAATTCAATTGATTTTCTGAGTTAATGTGTTTGGTGAATTGGGTTCAATTCGCTGAGTTTGAAGTATGGTTTGATATCAGCGGTGATGGGATGTTGTCTATTGTCTCCGATTGGGCATACCTTTTCTTTTTTTCCTAATTCACTCGACTTTCCGAGTAAATGTGTTTGGTGAATATATTTCTTTATGAATGTAAGTGGGTCGATAATTTTTTCTGTAATTCACTTGATTTTTGGAGTAAATGTGTTTGGTGAATATAGTCCTTTACGAATGTATGATGTAGTGGGTACAATTCGCAGAATTTTAAGAATGGTATGATATGCTACTACCCAGAATTGGAAGATTATCAGCTATGATATGGTGTTCTCTATTATCTCCGATTAGGTATACTTGTTCCTTTTCCTGATCTAGGGTTTGCGATATGTTATTGGTAAATATACTTGTCTTCATTTGCTTTTGTAGTTTAAACATCGAATTAAGAAATTTATTTAAACATGTAGTTATTTACTACTTCTTTGAATATCAAAGTAGCTTAAAATTGTTTCTGCATCCAAAAAAAAAGGAAAACAAAGAACTCACTATTGCATTTCTTGTGCGGAGTTATCTTGTAATAGGAACAGACGCTTATTATTGTTGCCAATTTTGGAATCTGTGCAGAGTCATCTTGTAATGGGAACAACACCTTGGCAATTCCAAGTTTCAAAAAAATTATATTACTCTGTGTTTGGCACCATGGGAATTGGAAGCCACTTTAGTTCAAAATTTTAAGTGAGATATCTTCCCATTTCATATTCAAGATTTGGATTTTCTTTTAAAAAAATTATCAGCATATCCAATGTTTGGATTCAATGCTGCCATACACTATGTTACATGGACTCAGGTACGATTGTCGGATGCAGATATGTATCTAGAGGTCGGACTCATCGAACCATAAATTTAAGCGTACATGGACTCGGCAAAAAAAAATATTATATTTTCATATTTTTAATCAAATATATGAGATAAAATGGTGCAATAAGTAACTTACAATGTCAAAAAAATATTTTAGTAATTATACAACAATATGTACATATAATAATAATGTTATACACAATTATATAAGAAGTGTCCATTAAAAAGTATCTAACACATATTTCATACTCTTGTCCGAGTGTTAAGTGTTTGACACGAGTATTTGGTTTATTTTGAACAATCCGTGTAACATAGGCCATACTAGTTTCAATATTTTCCAAATCCTTCAATCACATAAATTTCTTTGTTAGTGTAGGATTATACCATAACCCTAGCTAAAAAAATAAAAAGAATTATTCATTTTTTCCAAATGCTTATTTGCAAAAGTTAGAAAAGCTAACTATAATTTGTCATAGCATTATAAAGAATCAACAATTTTAGAGGATTGCTATTGGCACTCTTCTTTTTTATCATTAATCTCCAAATTTAGTCATTTAGTGTGTATTGAAAATGGTGTCGTGCATAATTTTTATACTAAAGACAAAATATGGAGTGCTTCTTTAAAGAATCAATAATTTTAGGGCATTGTTATTTTTTCAAGAAACAAAAATTGAAGAATTTTATAAGAAGTTGATTAAGAGAATTTGGGGGTTGAGGTGTAGGAGATGGGCTGCTTTACTGTCTTGTAGCATGTCAGGGGGAGTTTTGATTATATGGGATGTGAGATCTGTTTTTAGTGTCAGTTAGGTTTTGGAACTCTTATAATAGTGAGTGGTGGTTAGCACGTCTTTACGATCACAATAGTCAAAGATCTAGGGAAGCTTTGTGGGATGAATTAGCTGGCCTATTATGCTAGCCCAATTGGTGTGTGGGAGGTGATTTCAACGTTATTAAATTTGTTTAAAAAAAAAACTTAATGGTTATAGGGTTACCAGAAGCATGTAAAACTTTGTTGCATTTTGTGGAGATTGTTGCTTGATTCATCCTCTGTTGTCTAATGCTATGTTTACAGTTTGGTGTGTTGTAGATTGGACAAATTTTTTTTGGGTGGGAAGAGAGGTTCCCTAATGTTAGGCAGCAGGTGCTACATAACTAAGTTGTGAGTGCTCATAACTAGTACAAAAATAAAGAATAATCTTTTGTATTCCTTATCAAAAGATTCTTTCTTGATAATTTATTCTACAGTCTACATGATATTTTCACATGAGGGTAAATATGAATAATAAGTCATGTTCAATTTTGTCATGCAACACTGTTAGTTCTTTTGTGGTTTAGGTGCTGCAATTTTGGCACAGCAAATATTAGCATGCTTTTAGGCTTACACCTTCCTGACATTTAGATATATGACAACTTTGAATGCTCAAAATATGACAGCCTTATGAATATTTTATGTTGGGAAAAACGTTGCATAAAACATGTGGAATTAGGGTTTTAAATAATAGGAGTGCAGGGTTGTAGATGAAAAAGTGAAGAACCAACTTGATTTTTCAAACTTTCAGCTTGCTGGTTTCTCTGTGAATTTGCTGTACTAAAGGTCTGGACAACAACCAAACTGTGAATTTTGGGGTTAAATAGAAGGTCAAAGATAGGGGTTGAGTTTAGCATGTATTAGGTCTTAAGTTTAGCATTTATTAGGTCTTAATGTGGAAGAGTTTTGTGGCTGAACTTTGGGCTTCTGGGGCTTTTCTTGTTTGGTGGAGGTTATGGTTGTTAGATTTAAGTATTGCTGCAGGGCTTAATTGGCTAGTTAAGGATGATTTTAGGTTTGAAAACAGTAGCTAGCTTTAAAATCTGGATATAGAGTATTAGGTCTTACCCTTGCAAGGGCTAAGCAAATCTCACACAAAACCCGATAACAAATTCTTTAAGACTCAACTCTGATAGCATCTAAAGATTTCATAGGTGTATATGATCTTGTGTCCAATACTACTCTCCAACTATGACTGTGATTTCTAATCCTACCCCAGATATGACTACGACCTCACATCGGAAACTGTTACCTTTTTGACTGCTGAGGTTGTTCTAGACATTAGAAAACCCATATGTAGTGACCTATTTAATAACTTGACCGAAAATTAGATCCATGGATCCATACTAGAACCATAGTCAGTAAATTCAGGAATTACCAACAAACTCCCAGCTCCTAAAAATAGAGAAAACCAAACCAAATCAAGCCTTAAGTCCCCTCAAATGGGGCCGGCTACATGAATCCTTCTTCTCCACGCAGTTCTATCAAAGGCCATTTTGTTAGTCAAATTAAGATAGAGAAAACATAAATGAAAAAACTCTATCACAATACTAGTTTAGAATAGTTGTAAATAGAAGACCTAAACATTAACATGGCAAGTTCACTTCAAACCAAAGGGGTTTCTTGATGATTGTGGGACCCTTAGCCTTCACTTTATACTTCCACAGCCTATGTGCTTATTTAGGCATGCAACATATATGGCATCACACCTTTGTTGCTAAGATTTCATTTTTCTTGGTAGACGAGGAGCCAAACTGTAGTTGATGAGTTGGATTCCTTGCTTCATCCAATTTTTTTCATAAATAAAAAGGAATTGTCATAAGATTTGAATTTCCCAGAGAGTTTTTCTTGGCGCTGCCTAAGTTTGGGTTACTTAGCCGTGAACTAAAAGTGCATAGGCTTGTCTCTGCATGCCTATCTTTGTATATATTGATATTGACATGTGTATTGTGGCTTCAACATGCTTAGTTAATCTTATCATTGCAAATTTTATTGTTAATTTTATGATATTTGCTTCTAAATAAATCTTTACTGTGTTTTTGAGAAGGGAAAATTATAGAAAATCCCATTTGGGGAGTTTTGATCTGAATGGTCCCTCGTTTTTTTATAATACACCATGAATTCCTATTAGGTTGGGCATGTGATCCAGCAGGTCTTGAAGAGAAACGTGGTATGGACTTGGTGACAATTTTGCCCCTTCGTTAATTGGGTTGGCACATTTTACCAGGGATTTTGAATTCCTTCAATCACATTGGGTTGTTGTGCACATTTTGGAAATAACTAATATGGACATAATCTTTCCGGGGTGGATTGTAGGACATAAATACATTTTTTAAACGTAGCTAATACAGAACAAATAAAAAAACCCTTAGTGTATGTTCTAAACCTGACTAATTCAAAACAAATAAAAAAGCCCCTAGTGTACTTTTTTCCAAATGTGGCTAATGTATTGGCCCAAATAAAAAAACCCGTAGTATACTTTTTTTTATTTGTCTTGTATTAACCATGTTTAGAAAATACACTTGGCTAGTGTATTTTCTAAATGTGGCTAATACAGAACAAATAAAAAAGCCCTTAATGTACTTTTTCCAAACGTGGCTAATACGGAACAATAAAAAAGCTCTCAGTGTACTTTTTCCAAATGTGAAACCTGGCTAGTGTATTTTCCAAACATGGCCCTTAGTGGATTTCCAAACGTGACTAATATAGAACATGGCTAAACGTGGGTAGTTTATTTTCCAAACATGGCTAATACAGTAAACCACATGGGTAAATGTGTCAATTCCCATTCAATGGGACTTCCATGTTCATTAAAATAAAGTTGGGACTGATTGATCCACAAGTTCACCTTTTGGGATTTATGGGTCAATCACCCTTCTGAAAAACGGTTCTAGAAATTTCATTCCATATCAAGAATGCATGGATGGTTTTTCCATCAGCATTGTTAAATTTGAAAGGTTGCATAAAAGTGATCATCTTGTAAAAATTAACTTCTCTAATGCATGGATGGTTCTAGAAATTTCATTCCATATCAAGAATGCATGGATGGTTTTTCCATCAGCATTGTTAAATTAGAAAGGTTGCATAAAAGTGATCATCTTGTAAAAATTAACTTCTCTAAATCTCAATGGACCCACCATAGGCATTGATTTGTGGAGATGGTGATCACATGCTAAAGCAGTGAAGAAGTGGAGACGGACAAGTCTTAGTAATGATAGTGGGGGAAAGGAACCTTTTTGGTTGTAATGGTTGGGGGTTGGGGGTGGGGGAGTTTGCAAATATCTCTATAGTTTCTGGATGAAGCTGTGTTCTGTTTTGGTATGTGAGGGTTCTTAATAACCCAGGACAAGAGAGCATTGAGAGAGCAAGAGAGCATTATTGAAAAATTAGAAGGTGTTTTTGTAGGAAACCAAAATTGATGTCATGGGCAGTAGAGGTGGTGATTTGATATTATTATTATTATTATTATTATTATTATTTGGGGGGGTGGGTTTTGTTCTTATAAACTTTAAAAAATCGTGAGGCTGTGAGATTGGTTGTGTGGATGCGAGTAGCAATAGTAGGGGAGTCTGGTCTCACTAAATCTCTTTCTGTGCATTTCATTTCCAAAAACCTTTAATATCATATTTTTAATGAAAATTTTACTTTGTTGATCAAAAAAAATTTTTTGGGGGGGATGAGGGTGGTGGGCGGATTGGGTTGGCTTGGGGGTGATGGAATGGCACGCGGTGTCATTGTTAGGTGGGACTCTGGAAAGTTATGTAAACTTGTTGTGAGGTTTGAGTTTGTTCTTAGTCTTAGAAATGTGGAGGATGGATTACAATGAACTCTCTGGTTTCTGTGGCCTGTTTAAAGATGTAGATAGAAGAATACTGTGGAGGAGCTAGCTTTTGTAAATTCAGTAAGAAAAGGTATTCAACAAGAAGCACCACTACTGGCTTTTTATGCAGTTGCTTTCAAGGTTTTGAAGGATTTTGTTCCCTTCTTTCACCATCTTACTCTTTGCTTATCAGCCTCAATTATATTGATGTCACGTCCATTTGAATTGTTGAAAATATTTAAAGGCTTTGAAAGCCTAGGGTGAAGGATATGGGGCCCCACCATAATCAAGATGCATTTTTAGCCCCAGGCAAACTGTCCGTAGTAGTGTTTGGTGCCCTAATTTTTAAGTTTAAGTTACTTTGTTGATTCTAGTTTGGCTGTGTGTATAAATTCATGGGTCTTAATTTTTTGTGATGATGTTTTTTGGATTGTAATATATATTTTTCTATATGTCTAGATGATATTGATGCAGATAATAATCTTGTAATCAAAGAGTTGAAGTTTCCTATACTTGAATCTTAATCCAAATATAATTAGGAAAGGTCTAGTGCACTATAAATATGGCAAAATTATTCTACTCAATGAAGTTTTTGAGTTATGAGAATTTGGGTTATGTTTTGTATTATTTTTCTTATTCTTTGCAAGGGTGAAGCCCTTCTCTCTCTTCTCCTTCTCCTCTTTTTTCTCTTCCCGAAATTCTGAAGTTATTGTTCGCTGGTTACTGTTTAAAGCCTTAGCACAAACCCAAGTTCAGCTACAAACCACTACCATGTTAAATCCCTTTCCTACCTTTTGGTCATTGATTTGTCTCCTGAACCCTTTAAAATAGTTGCTATCCAGAACTTATAGCATGCTCCCTCTTGAAAAGTTAACAAGCTAGCTCTACCTTTTTGAATCAAGCCAAATTCAATTCCTTTTGGTCTATTAACTCTAGAACCATCCTTCTAGCATATGGAACCTTAAATTTACAGCCTTTCCTTGCTGTAGCAAAATTCTTGAGAGAGGTACTGACGATTTAGCAACAGAACTTGTTCTTGTGATTTGTGAACACTGAATGTGCAGTTTCCTATGCTATTACTTCTTAAAGTTCTTGTGAAGAGGGAGAAAGACCAGAGGTTTATCCTATCAAAGGGTTATGCAAACCAGAAAGAGAAAATAAAAAACACAATTACTAATTCATTAAACTCAATTCTCTAAATCTAAAGAAAAGAAGAGTGCATGCAAATTCATAGGTTTCTAGAGTTCTCCTAATTCTAATAAGAGACTGACAAATAGGAAACTGGTAAACCTTTAGTAACTAGAACATTCTAGTCCTACCTACAAGTGACCTCTACAACTCATGTCCAAAAAATTGCAAACTTATCATTTCGTTTTGTTAGATAATTCATTCATAGTATTTTTATTTTGACGTCTTGTACTTATGTTGAACTGCTGATATAGTGAACATCCCAGGTTCAGAAACATTGCGTGGAATTGCTTCATCTCATACTTAGCCACAATATGATTTGCTGGCATGTTGTTTTTAATATTGTGTTGTGTTTGTGTGTGTTGCAAAAAAATAAATAAATAAAATATTCGAAGAAAGTAGCTGACAGATCTATCTTATATATACTATTTTATATATATATATATATATTTTTGATAAATATCTTATATATACTATTTGACAGGTGGATCCCCGGATCATGAATCAGTAGGGTCTGGGACAAAAAAATCCAGTGTTTCGTCAAGTGGTAAGTCTCAGAATTGGAAGGAGTTCCTTCATAGATTTGTGGACAGTGAAATTCTGACCGCAAACCTTGAGAACTGGTTTGAAGAAATTACAGAACAGTCATCAAATAAAACAACTGCTTTCGATGTTCCTTTTGAGTTGATAGATCTTCAAAAGTTTGATTATGCATTGGAAGGGGTATCCTTTCAGCAGCTGATTCGAATGCCCAGTGCTGTTTATGCTTCGACATCAGGTGCTGTGGAAGCAACTGCTTATCTTGCTATTGAGGATTTTTTACACACGAGTGTAAAGAGCTTGTGGGAGGCCTTTTGGAGTCAGGATGGGCCTATGCCTTTCTACGTTGCCTGTCTTTATGATGCAAACTTGAAATTCTACCAAGCTGAGAAGGCAATTGCTAATGGGAAACTTGGAGGTCTTTGTGCCACAGCTATAATGCTAAAAAACCCGAGACACCCACATGGGAAGTGGGAGGATATTCTTGAAGTAGCACTTTTGAGGCCTGATATTGGAAGCCTTGCAGTGGAGAGGGACCAGAAGTCCTTTTCGTCGGTTATAGGTGAAGCTCTATTTTTCGCTGTTCGTATTTTATTATCAAGAAGACTCAGTAGATCAAATGTTTCTCCTAGTTCAAATTCTGTTTTTGTTCTTCTTGTTGATTCTCAATATGGTGGGGTTGTAAAAGTTGAAGGAGATGTGAATAAATTGGAGTGTGATGTGAATAATGTTTACGGATGCGCTGCTGAGTGGATAAAAAGTTATTCACGAATTTCAGTTTCCCCCATTGATAGGGTCTGGAACAAGCTTGGAAATGCCAACTGGGGTGATATTGGTGCTCTACAAGTGCTTTTCGCAACTTTCCATTGTCTCGCACAATATGCCGGAATGCCCAAGAACTCGGTTGAAGATTTAGCTGCCGACCACAGTTGTCGTCTCCAAACAAGAAGATCCGAAAGACAGTTGGGTGATACCCGGGTGAACGGAAACGGGTTGTTCCAGTTTCAGCAGCGCAGTGTTTCTCCTGAAATTGTTGAAGTACAGGAGGAATCCGTCCAAATAATGGACTCTGCAAAGTCGATGAAGATGGAAATAGGGTCAGTTCTATGGTTGGAGGATTCAGATTATCAAAAAGGTTATCAGATTAATGAAGTTCTGGATGATGGTGAAATTCCGTACTATATTGCATCTCCTGTCGAAGATCCGGGAAATGATCTGTTTCTGTATATTGGTTCACATCCTTCTCAGATGGAACCGGCATGGGAAGATATGAAGTTGTGGTATCAAGTTCAGAGGCAGACTAAAATATTGACTGTTATGAAACAAAAGGGTCTGTCTGATAAGTATCTGCCACAATTGAGCGCTTCTGGTAGGATAGTTCACCAGGGTAAGTGTCGGAGACCGAGCTCGGGTGGCAACTGTGTCAATCCTTTGTGTGGGACCCCAATTCTTGTGACAAGTCCAGTTGGGAAAACCATTGCTGACATGGTAAGAGCCGGCCAATTTGGTCGAGATGAGGCTATTCGGTGTTGCCATGATTGCTTGTCTGCACTTTCAACTGCAGCTTCTGCTGGAATTCGACACGGAGACATCAGACCCGAGAATATAATTTGTGTGAGATCCGGCTTGAGGCAGCCTTATTACGTCCTTATTGGATGGGGGCACGCAATTTTAGAAGAGAGAGATCGCCCAGCTATGAATCTTCATTTCTCATCGACTTACGTCCTTCAGGAGGGGAAGTTGTGCTCGGCTTCTGATGCAGAGAGCCTGGTCTATCTGCTTTACTTTTGTACTGGTGGGGATTTGCCAGACTTGGATTCAGTCGAGGGGGCACTACAATGGAGGGAAAACTCTTGGTCGAAAAGATTGATTCAACAGAAGCTAGGGGACATATCCGCTGTCCTGAAGGCATTCGCAGATTACGTTGATAGTCTATGTGGGACTCCGTATCCTATGGATTACGGTATTTGGCTAAGAAGGTTGAAGAGACATATTAACGAGGACGATCATGGGAAGGAGATCAATACTTCAAGTTAAGTTATGGTGGCAGAATTGAACAACTCCTCTGGACTTCGAACATTTTCACTTCCGGCAATCAAGATGTTTTTTTTTATTTTTTGGGATTTTCAGGAATTACCCGGTAGTTGAAGCCGCTTTGTCTAATTTATCTGATGATCTGCAATTGGTAAGTTTAAGTCTTTTGGTGAAGAGAGCGGTCCATAGCGCCTTCTCCATTTCTTGAGAATGATTTGGTTCTGCACAGATGATCCCCGGGTGGGATTTGGAGTATCTTCTGGCACTTTTTTTCGTGTATTTTGCAAAGTAAGCCGGAGAATCTAAATTATCGTTGCATTGTCTAAATTATCATTGCTTTTTTGGTCTTTCTGATATATTGTGATGAGTTATGGAAATTATGAGCTGTCAATTATTTCTTGTAAAGGTAGGAGAGGATGAGATTGTTTTGAATTTGTGATTGTTTTTGTTTGATGTGTTATTAATGGACTTGTTGGTTAGGTCATTGTCTTTCTGTAAGTGGGTTCTCATTTTTCATTTTTCATTTTTCTTTTAAATTTTTATGCAGTTGACTCAGTTACTTTTAGTTTCACAACCCTTCTTTTCTGATTTTCCAGTTTGATTATAGTTTCTGTCCGTTTTTTGTGGAGCATGTTTATTCTGGTTTCATTTTGTTCTTTTTGCCATTCCAATCTTGAAATTGGGAATCGAAAAGTAAAAGAAAAAGAAAGAAATAAAAATAAAACCCAAAAAAAATCTACTTTTTTTTATAATCTTTTTGTTTGTTAGCCAAGGGAAGGTGAATACGTGAAAACAATTTTAGGAGGTGAGAATATCTTTGTAGCAATTAATTGGGTCTGTTTGGTAATGTTTACGTTTTTAGTTTATATTTATAAAAATCTTATAAATTAGTTTTTGTTTATTTTATGTTTATTTTTAAAAAAATATAAACTACAAAAGCGTTTGGTAATTGACAAAATGTTTAAAAAAAATTAAAAATATAAAAAAGAGTGAGAAATGACAAGTTGTGGCAAGTGACGGCGGAAGACGATGGTGGAAAGTGGTGACGGTGGGTGGTGGGTAGCGGGTGGTGGCGGGTGGTGGGTGGTAGCGAGTGGGTGGTGGTGTAGTGGCGGCGGCGGCGAGTGGTGGGTGATGGTGGAGGTTGAGGTAGCGAATGGCGAGTGGTGGTGGGTGGTGGTGGCGAGTAGGTGCAAGTGGTGGTGGTGGCGTGGTGAGTGGGTGGTGATCGTGGCGGCTGGTGGATGGTAGCTGAGTGGGTGGTGGTGGTAGTGGCGGCGAGTGTCGATGGTGGCGTGGTGGATGGTGACGATGGCGTGGTGGTGGTTAGTTGGTAGCGAGTGAGGGTGGTGGTGGTGTGGGTGGTAGCGAGTACGGTGTGGGTGGTGGTTAGCCAGGTGGGTGGTGGTGGCGGGTGGAGTGGTGCAGTGGTTCGGTAGTGGTGGGTGTTGGTGGTGGCGGGTGGGTCGTAGGTGGTTGGTGGTGGTGGGTTGGCTGGTGGTGGCGATGGTGGTGTGGTGGTGTGGGGGATGGGTGTGGGTGGTTGACGGAAGACGGTGGTTAGAAAATGGTTGGGGTGTCGCTTAGTGTTAGGTGGTAAAAAAAAAAACTCAAACTCAAAACGGAAACACATTTTTGAGTTTACATTTTTTGGCCAAATTTATAACTGAGACCACTAATTATAATCAAATTTACCAAACAAGTTTTTATTTGAGTTTTTTAAAATTTTTGTAAATATAAACAGAAAACTGAAAACGTAATCTGTTTGGTAACGTTTACATATTCAGTTTTAATTTTACAAAAATTTATTAAACTAGTTTTGTTTATTTTAGAAAACATAAACTACAACATTTAGTAATTGACAAAATGTTTTAAAAAAAATTTAAAATATAAAAAGAGTGAGAAATGGCAAGTGGCGCAGAAGACGGTGGTGGAAAGTAGTGACGGCTGGTGGTGGTGGGTGGTGACGGGTGGTGTGGTGTGGTGGGTGGGTGTGGTGACGATGGCAGGTGGTAGCGAGTAGATGGTGGTGGCGAGGCGGGTGGTGGGTGGGTGGTGGTGGCAGGTGGATGGTGGCGGATGGGTGGTAGTGGCGGGTTGTAGCGGGGTAGATGGGTGACGGTGGCGGCAGGTGGGTGGCGGATGGTGGGTGGTGGCGGGTAGTGGTGGGTGGTGGCGGGTGGGTGGCAGGTGGTGATGGTGTGTGGGTGGGTGATGGTGGCGGGTGATGGGTGGTAGCGAGTGGGTGGTGGTGACAGATGGATGGCAGATGGCGGGTGATGGTGGGTGGTCGTGGGTGACGGTGACGGGTGGTGGGTGGTGGTGGTAGGTGGGTGGGTGGGTGACGGTGGCGGGTGGGTGGTGGTAGTGGTGGCAGGTGGGTAACAGGTGGGTGGGTGGTGTGTGTGGCGAGTGGTGATGGTGGTGGCAGGTAGACTGGTGAGTGGTGGTGGCGAGCAACGGGATGGTAGTGGCGGGTGGTGGGTGGTGGCGGGTGGATGGCAAGTGGGTGGTGGGTGGTAGTGGTGGTAGCTGGGTAGTAGGTGGGTGGTGGTGGTGAGTGGTGTTGGGCAAAGTTGGTGGTGGCGGAAGACGGTGGTGGAAAATGGTGGCGGGTGGTGGCTAGTGTTGGGTGGTAAAAAAAAAAAAACTCAAAACTCAAAACGGAAACACATTTTTTAAGTTTACATTTTTTGGCCAAATTTATAAACTGTGACCACTGATTTATAAATCAAAAGTTTACCAAACAAGTTTTTATTTGGGTTTTTAAAATTTTTGTAAATATAAACAGAAAGCTGAAAACGTAAGTATTACCAAACGGCAAATGTTACCAAACGGCACCTCAATAATCACAAGTAATTTTTTTTTTTTTTTTTTTTTTTTTTTTTTTTTTTTTAGAATATGGGAAACATTTATATTAAAACAATAATGTACAAAAATAAGATTTTAAAGGGCTATACAACAAAATGAAAAGAACAAAAAAAAATAAATTTGTCAAAAAAATTAGTTACGATTTAGAGGAAATTATTGATATTTTCAAAGATATGATATAAAAGTTAAGAGCGATCTTAAATCAAGCCAAATTTGTTTGAAAATTATATCTTTGTTTGTTTGCTTTTTTCTATTCTTCCTTTAATTTTAAGCATGAAATGACAAGGATCCTGTCTTAAAATTTCTCTTGTTTCTACTCTCAACAATTGACAAGACACAAATTTTGAGACACATAATTTAATAGTTGAAGGTGCAATAAGAAAAAAGAAAATTTTAAATGAAAAGATTGATTTGAAATTAAGCTCCAAATGAATCTCAATTAAAAGGTTTTGTAGAATTTACTTGAGTAGACAAAATATAATAAAACTCTACACATTCAATATAATTACATTAGACTTTATTAAAGTTCTAATTCATAATTTATTTTTATCAATAAATCATTTAATTTTATGGATGAAAAAAACTCTATTTATATTTCACAATATTTGTATTAATTTTGATTTTTTTAGCTTTACTAAAAAAGAATCGGTATAATTATGTCCAAATTATGAAATTTATTGTGTGTTTTCCAAACCTACAAAATGTCAGTATAATTTATCCAATTTATTGTTTTATGAAAACATTTGTGGCATGAAATTGTGATGGATCAACCTCCCCAAGACCCTTTCAGCATAATTGGTAGAATATTCCATACTTGATAGAAAGTGCAAATGTAAGAACAAACAAAACACACAATTCAGTACAATATATATAATATATGCTTCTTTTAAGTTATCTCCAAATTTTACAATCAATTCCTGAATTATTATTCTAATTCATCAACATACCAACTTGCACCAAATAAAGGTCAAACCAAACCAAACCAAACCAAACCAACATTATCTTCCTAGTTTCTGGTAACTCTTTTTTATTCACTAATTCCCCCCCCCCCCCCCCCCCCCCCCCCCCCCCCGCCCCCCCCCCCCCCCCCCCCCCCCCCCCCCCCCCCCCCCCCCATAATAATATCTAACTTCCAACTTCAATTTTAGGAATGTGCCTGCAATTCAGCAATAGAATATTTGCGTTATAAGTGGGAGGTCATAAGTTGACTATTCCCTTAGGTTATATACATATAACTATTTTTTGATGTACAAAAAAAAAAAGACCTTATGTTATAAATATATAATTTTTTTTTTGTGTAAAAAAAAAAAAAAAAAAAAAAAAAAATTAAAAAAAAAATAAATAATCCTTACATGAATGAGAAGAGATACTCATTTATTTCATTGTTGCATAAAAGAAATTTTTTCAAAGGAAAATGTTTGGTAGCTCAAAATTTTGTGGCTCAAACGGCTCAAATCTATCAAAACGATGTTGTTTTACACTCAAAATCTGTCAAAACGACGTCGTTTTGAGTGATTTGAGTCATTTGAGTCACAAAATTTTGAGCTACCTAGCATTATTGTTTTTCAAATTTGAATACATAACAATGAGAGAAATATTGGGCCCATTTGGTACAACTTCCAAGAAGCTGCAATTAATAATCAGAAAAACACAATCTAAAAACATACTCCTTCAACTTCCCAATAATCGGTCTTTTTTTTTTTCAACTTATTTAAGTTATTTTTACTTTATAAATTGTAGGCATCAACAATAACATAGGCTTTTAAAATAATTATTAAAAATACAAAAAAAAACTATAAGCAACTCTTATGAGATGCACTAAATAGGGACGATGTCTACTTAAACATCGATTCTCAGAAGTGGAGAGCTCTCCTCTTATTTACCACACTGGAGCTTAGAAAACAGGTCTAATGATCCTTAAAAACAGCCTCGAGCTAACCAAATAAACCATCTCCTTCTATAGCAAATACCTATTTTTAACATGGGAAGTTGGTTAGCCTAAATTTGACAAACTTGATCAATTGACCTTCCTTTGACCGATTCAAATTCCCCACCGCACCAAAAGAAAGTTGCTCCAAAACCACCACCCACCAAAGACCATTGAACTGGGGGAGTTGAAACCAACTATTTTGCCCCTCATAATGGTCATAATCAAGATTGGCCACCCTACCAAATGATTGCTCATCTTACCCAACATATCCCACACAGCAAGGAAACTCAATCAACAATCCCCCAACCGCCACAACATACACATACGTATATTACACATGCACATATATAAATACAGATATACTTGACCCACCAACTTTTCCAATTTAGTCCACATTACCCAAGATCAAACCCTAGTTTCTGTTTTCACCGCTCTGCAAGCTGCCATTGGGAATGTACTGTGCTCAAATACAAGCTTGTAGGGAGAGGTTGAGTTTTGACATGCTTCTACTTTCAATGGTGCTATAACAAACAATACGGGTGAACAAGCATGGCAGTACAAAAGGACAATACAGAGCAAAAAAAGTTTAACTTTGAGGTTATGAAGTCATATCTGATTTGACTTGAAAATGATGAGAAACAAAATGGCAATGTTATACACTTGTTGGTTTTCCCTCCTTACATTTCTGCAGAAGTGAATTCATACATAAAACAATGGCCATGCATGTTACCAAGGGCCCGTCACCTATGTGACTTTGACCAGAAAATGCTGCCAACTGATTTTTCTTTTTTTTTTTTTTTGTGTTCTTTAAATAAAAAATTTACAAGCACAAAAACAACAGATATCTACTTAGTTGTGAGGCACGCCGCTTTTGCGTAGCTCCCACTCACAAAGCTCCTCCAGTTTCTCTGTTCATTTGAATGGAATGATACAAACAAGCCCTTTGTAGTACCAGAGAAGCAACTTTAACAGAAAAAACAGAATGCTTCTCTTTATCTGCGTTATAGATGTAACATGAGAACTAGAAATTGCAGAATTGCCCATAAAGCAGTGGGAAGAAGACCTGCAGATGCTGCAAAAACAAGTACATTGATGCATCAGACAAAAATTATAACTATTGTTTACAGATCTAATCACCAAATAATGGCATGCCTATGAAAGAATTCTCATTATATATATAAAGAAAATAATTAGATATGCATAGAAGATTGTGCTAAATCACAGATCTATATATGATCAAATGATTATGGAACATTAAAAAAGGGGGGGCAAATTTCACTTTGCACCCTGTACTTTACACCCAATCCCAATTTGTCCCTCACCTTTTAATTGTCCCCATCAACCCCTAGGCTTCAATTCAAGTTGCAATTGAACCCAACACTGATTTGAAAACCGACTTAGGGACTAAGATAGGATTTTAGTAAAAGTACAGGGATGCTAAGGACTAATGTGGAGGGACTAAAGTAGGATTTTGGTAAAAGTGCAGGGTGAGAATTGTAATTAGTACTATCACATGGCCATTTTCCGTTAGTTTTCAAAAATTTACCTGTAAAAAAAGAACTTCATATCTATATCAGCTTTCATTTAATCAACAAAAGCATGATGATTAGATATACACTCACATGAAGATGGCAAGGGTGAAACTGATGGAGTTCTATCAGGAGGTTCAGCATCAAATTCACTCTTTGTTGGAGGCTGAACATCAGCAAATACTGCTTTTGGCATTGGACTTAATGCAGGAATATGATAAGAACTAGGTGCTGGTGGGTTTACTTGCTGCCTCGGTGAGGGTGAGATATATGTTGGAAGAATTGGTGGTTCAACAGGAGAAACCACATGATGCTGCTTCTTCACCTTCCTAGGAAACCTCCTTCCATGCCCAAACTGGCAACCCGGAGGCTTTGCCTTAGGACTCCTCTCAGACAAAACTGCAGGTGCAGGTGCAGAGGCAGATGGAGCACGAGCAGGTGAATGTTTCTCAGTAGCAGGCGCATGTATTTTAGTTGCAGGTGCAGGTGCAACAGTGGGACCGAGAGGAGCATCGTGGTGATGATGGTGATGATGGTGGTGATGATGGTGGTGGTGGGGGTGAGGCGAAGGAGCAGGAGTAGGACTAGAATCACCAAGGGGATGTGGCAGTACAGATGAAAGATGAACTTGCTTCACCCTACCAAATACAGTGTTATTCAGACCAAGGTTTTTTGCATGAGAATCTGCAATGGTACGAGCCAACTGCCTTAACCTTGCCAGTGAGGGATTCCCAACTACCAGTAGAACTAATGTCCGAACTGTAGTAGGCGGATCCACTGTTGAACCTTTTGAATTTATCAAGCTAATATACAAGTTCTGCATTCCACAAAAAATAAATATAAATAAATAAAAACAATATAATAATCAACATTTTAAGGTTTGTAGCAGCAAGTAGAATTGATTACGGAATGCAGAGCCACTTATTGGGTAAATTACACCATTAACCTTGTAGTAAAAGCAAAGCCACTATAGTCGCCATAGTTTCAATTTGAACAATTTGAACCCCACACAGTTTTGTTCCAATGTTGTCCCTCCGTCATGCACTATTGGCATTTTGAACGGAAAAATACCATGTGCAAAATCAGTGGACCCTACAGTTTCTTTTGAAATCTATTTTGGTCCCTCTAGTTTTGCACGTGGTCAAAATTCTAATGATACGTGACAAAGGGAACAAATTGCAACAAAACTAAAAGTGTAGGTTCAAATTGAAAACCAAAGACAAACTTCGCTCAAACTAGAGGGACTAATTTACCCTAGCAAATAAGAAAGACATTCCTTCACAGAAGGTTCAAACCTACACACGCACCCTAAAAAATGAAAAAGATGCTTCTGAACACATTCACACATAAACACACTCATGATAATTATCAAAGATCTTCATATAAACCAGCAAACAAAACAGCACAACCATTCAGATCACAGGTGTGCGTGTGCCTGAGGGGAAGAATTGTATGAAAATGTAAACATTTGACCCAGATGACAATGGTTATTAAAACAACAGCAACAAAAACAACAACAACAATAAAGATATCGCTGCCATACCTCATATGGAGCAAGATGTAACCCCGACTTGAGCTGACTTGTCAGTTCATCGAAATAATCTTGTATTACACTTATAGAGAAGTTCAGAGTGAAATTGAAAACGATCTGCACATTTTGCAGAAGAAATGCACTCTGTTGAGGAACGATAGTAATGCCTCCTGGGAACTTCAACACCTCAAAAGAGGACGGCCACGGGTCCCCAAATAATGGTGTGGTCAAGCGGAGAGGATATTGATTTGTAACCAGAGATTCAAAAGTGGCCCTGACCAAACTTTGAACAGTTGAAGAGACTCTTGAATTTTTCTCAGCAGGGACAACAGCAAAGACAACCTTTGTTTTGTTCGATCCATCCAAAGGTTTCAGATCTGTAATCTCCACCTGTTGTGAAGAAACATTACATTAATAGGGAGCAAAAAAGAATTGAATCGAGGGGAAAACACAACAAAGAAACAAAAAATTACGAAGAAAATGAGATGGCACATACTTTAATGGTGGGAGCTACTATTTCATCAAGAATGTCACCCGCAAGAAGCAAGATATTGTCTTTTAGCAATGAAACTGGCCTATTAAGCTTGAAACTTGCCACCATATCACGACCTGGAGAATCAAACTTGTTAATCAAAGAATCAAGCAACTAGATGTTGAAGCACAAGGCAAAAATTATGTTAGCAGCATCAGTAGTTTAATAGCAGCAGCCTATAAATTAATTGTCACATGCATTGAAGTATCATATTTCCAAGAAACCACTTATAAAGATTACAAATATCATCCTCTTCTCGTCTATCTGGTATTCTTACTTAAAGTATCCCATCTCGAAGAAACAATCACCCACAGTAATTATAGGGATACTAAACTCACTTCTCAAGACGAGATATCAAAATGCCATAAGAATAAGAGTCGGATTTGTCTCACTTCTAGTTATGCAATGCACACAAATATTATACAATACTTTTTTGAGCTCCTGAGAAAGCTATCTTATGCCCCCCAAACAAATTTAAAAAAGGATAATTTGCAATTTTGGAGAACCTACTAATGGAAGCATCAGTTACTTAATATGCCAAGTTTATTGTCAACCTACCAAATGGAATTACTTCACAGGCTACAAGGACAATGATAAAAGTAATGCATGTCTCAGTTTTAGCTATGCAATGCGCCCAAATATCATACAATATATTTTGGGCTAAAGGAGGATGCTGGGAAGGGTAGATAGAATACAGACTTAACCTTTCTCATAATACATACCAGTGTCACTTGAAAACACTAATACACAAGCAATTTACGTTTTGGAATGCATGTTCCAAAACGTGGTACACTTTCATTGCAAAATGGTGAATTTAGCGAACCAAAGTGATTCCGGAAATTTTTTGTAATTATTTTCTCAAAGGATTAAAGGCTTCCTTAGGATTTAAAAAAATTATAAAATCTAATATAATGAACCAAAATCTAGAGAGAATGAAGCTTTGGCGTGAAAAAATGTAAGGGAAAAAAAATACCATAATGCTCCTAGAAATATGTTTTTACATGATTAATATGAAAAAATAGACTATTTTGTTAGATGTTTAATTGTTAAAAGAACTCTATAAGTACTTTAGATACTAATAGTGCAAACTTAAAGTCTACCCCTATTGCACCATATTTTAGAGCATGGGGTTTACTACATCTCTGTTCCCTTTCCACGTATAGGAACAATCCACGTTCTAAGCAACAATTTACTTACTGCGTTGAAATATTATGCTATTGAACCTTTCAGTGAAGACGTAAATCATCAAGCTAAAAAATATGCAAAACATTGAGTAAGTTGACAAAAATTATCAAATGCTAGAAAAAGAAACCTATGAATATGTCAATATGCTATTGCAAAGAAAGGTAGCAACAAGTACAACGACTCTTTGAACTAGAAAAGAGTCTATCGAGACATAACACAAATTTGGTGCACCTCCTGCTATCTTCATTATTTTCCAAATTCTAACTGCAGTGATATATAAGGAAATTCAATCAATATAGCACACTCAGCAGCTTTGATTTCTACTTTGAACCATCAACTTAAAGGAGTACTCAAATATATTAATAAATGGTTCTCAATAAACTATACACAACTTACTACTAACAAGACAATCAAATAAATTGACAATTCAAAAGGGAAATAAAAAGGAATAAAAATGAATTGAAAGAAGGCTTCCTTCCTAAATCAGAGGATCAAAATTTAAAAAAATAAAAAATAAAAATAATAAAAATCAGCCTGTATCAGGAGGGGAAAAAAATTAAAACTCTTAGATAAAGATTACAATATCAGAGAAGGAACAAATTTTGAAATTTTCTTGATTCTCCAGTACGCAATTTGCAAATTGCATGATCATTTTAGTGGATGGTGATGATCAAGACATCAAATTCCATGCTCAAGACAACCGAAATTAGGAGAGTAACCCATTTCATTTCTAATTTTTTGAGCTAAATGCTTGATAATCTACCAAATTCACATAATTCACTAATTCAAAAGAAAAAACACTGCCTTCAAACTCATTTTCCCCAATAAAAATACCCCATTTAAACGATATTGCCTCATTCACATACAAATTCAACAACAGAACCACCCAAAACCAGCAAAAATATTCAAAACCCAGATACCATCTATGGCAGATCTGTGCAATTAGACAATGTTGATACCAAAAAAAATCAAAACCCACCTCCAACCTGAGAATCCAGATCTAGATCCCTGTGATCTCCGTACTGAAAAAAAGGGGGTAGCCAAAAAAGGGCAGAGAGCAACACAGCCACGCCAAGTACCAGAGCCAAGATACATCTAAACCGAACGAACCCAGGAACCCTACACCGATTATCGGCATTTTGGTCTGTGGTTTGGGAATCAACAGTGGAAGAGACAGACTGGTCTTCGACCTTTCCCATTGGGAATGTGGGTTGCTTTTGCTAGTCTCCATGGCAGCTCTGGATCGATGAATTTGGTGAGAGAAGAGCCATGGCTGTTGTGGGTTGTAGAGAGAGAAATTGGAGTGTGAAAATTTGGGTTTGTCCGGCGGACGGCCAAGGCGAGGCTGCCGCAAGAGTGTGGTGGAGGAGTAGAGAGGAGTAGTAACTTCTGCAAATCACTGTTGAGCTAAGGAGTTTTTAGCTGTTGGCTTACTATCCCTTTTTTTAGAATAAAAAATTTAAAATATGTAGGAGTCTTTTTTTGTCAAACTCAAGTCATTGAAGCAATTTAAAATTTGAAAATTTTTAAAATTAAAAATAATAACAATACAAATTTACAGGTTGTTTGAAAAATGTTAAATTAATATATTTTTAAATTTTTTATGAAAGAATGTAAAATGCAAGTTGAAATGGTAAATAAATGATATGACTCAAATAAGATAATATGTTAAAATATTGAGATTTGAAAAAAGATAATTTATCTCATATTTTTTGTATAATTATATAGATCTCCCCCTTAGACCATCTCCAACGCTGAACTAAACCTGGCATCAAATTTAAAATTTGGTGAAAAAGTCACCTTTTTAAGCTCCAACGGTTTCACCAAATCGATATCAAATCCAGAATTCAACAAAAATGGTACCAAACTGAGTGCAGGCGAAGCATTTCACCAAAGCACTGTTCCTAACCGTTGGGATGAGACGAACGGGTCGACCATCCAGTTGACCAACCGGTTAACCAACCGGTCGCCCCGGAGAAAGTTCAGACCGTTCACAAAAAGGTTGAAACCAGTCCAAAAAAAAAAATTTGCCTAGGTGGTCGACCACCCGGTCGACCACCAAAAGTTCAAAAAATTAAAAAAAAAAGGTTCAAACAGGTAAAAAAAAAAAAAAAAATATTTTGCCGTTACCGGTTGACCGGCCGGTCAACCAACCGGTTGCCCAGCGCAAATTTGATGAAACGGATTTGATGTTGAACCGTTGGAGCGCGAAGTATCAAATTAAGGAAATGACCCATTTTTGACTCAGATTTGGTGAAACATTTGGTACACCATTGGAGATGCTCTTAGTCGTACAAATCACTGTTTGTTTTTAACTGTTGGCTTATTATCTCTCTTTTTTATAGTAATAAAAATTTTAAAATATGAAGAAGTCTTTTTTTGGGGGGTCAAATTATAGTCATTTGAAGTAATTTGAAATTTGAAATCTTTTAAAATTTAAAAAAATAATAATAATAATTTAAAAAGTACATAAACTCATTTATTTTGAGATTTTAAACGGATACAGCTAGTCTTATATTTTTTATATAATTATATTGATCTTATTTTTAGTAAGATAAAGGGGTTGTTTGGGGTGTCTTAAATAAGTGTACTTTTATTTTTTTGAACTAAAAAATTGAGGAAAAAAATATAGATGTTTGGGTTAATTTTTTGACTTTTTATGAAAAAATGTGCATTAAAAAATTGTATAAATTAGTGTGTAGGAGAAAATTAGGATTGAGAGTTGTGTAGTTGTAATTTTTTATTTTTGGTGAATAGTAATAACTTTTTAACTTTTTGACGTTTTGACAACTTGCCAAACTTGTTCTAAATCAATTGAAACTAATCTAACGGTAGATAGGTAAATATTAAAATAAATAAAGACCAATATGTATTTTAACAAATAAGAGTTAATAATATTGTTTTTTATTCATGTGATTAATACATTATTGATGAAAAATGATCTAAATATTGATAAAAAATTTATCTAATTATTATGTAAATTAAAATCTTAAATAATGTCAATGCATTTATGTCACAAGATTGAAACTAATTATATTTTTTTAAGTATAAGATCATCTCCAATGGAGCTCTCAAAATACTTGTCAAAGCTATAATATAGCAATAGTGATAAAAACTGGGTCTCCAATGGCTTGTTATTTTACTTGCCAAATATGACATATGCCATATATGTTCTCAAATTTGACAAATAAAATAGCAATTGCCAAACATGTCACATCAGCAAATATGAACATATTTGTGGCTCCAAATTCAGTTGAAAAAACAGAATTGAAACAGTAGAAAACCAAGTAATTTTTCAAATTGAATTTTATTTATTTTTATTTTTTTATAATTTTTCAAATTTTTTTCATTTTTTATATTTGTCTTGTCGTGAATAATATAAATATATAATTTTTTTTACAAATAGTTAAAAAAATGTCATAAAAGACAAAAAATAAACAAAAATAAAATCACAAAAAAATCTATATCCAAACAACACCTACAAATTTGAAGGAAAAATTGGTTGAGAATTGCCAAAATAGCAAGTAACCATTGGAGCATTATTACTATATTTGGCAAAATAGTACTATTCATTACCAAATTATAGTAATAACAATGGTATTATAGTAATAACTGAGAGGGCAATTTTTGGGAAAAACTGGGCCGAGCTGCGAGTTGGGCTTTAAGGCCCAGAAAAGCGAAGGATTAAGCAAAAAAGGCCGTAATGGTTACTCCGGCCTAGGAGAGACAGAGTTACTCCGGCCCAAAGGAGGTGGAATTACTTCGGCTTACGAAGTAATAGAGTTACTTCGGCTAGAGTTACTTTGGGGAGCAACTTGGAGTTAGACCGGCCTTAGAGGCATACCGGTTTGAGAGTTATGCCGGTCGAGTCAGTGGTTCGGTCCGAACATACCACGGTTCAGGTATTAGAGAACCGAGATATGATAGCATGAAGAAGAACCGAACAACTGTTAGTACGGCCTACTTGGTGGCTCGGCATAGCCATTTTTACTTCGGTCAAATAGAAGTTCGGCCATAAAGAGAACCATCCCACTTGGTTTAAGCAGTGGGGGAGGGTGTGAAAGGATAAGCATTATCCTTAGGAGAACGAATCCTAGGAGGACTCTGCAAGGAGAAGTACAAGTCCTACTAGGATTGTGCCACGGGAAACTTATAAAAGCTCACAAGCATCACCTTGGAGGAGGTAATTGAACACAATCTTTCTGAGAACTTAGAGCTTTGTCTATTTGTCAAGTTTTCTGACTTAGGCATCGGAGAGGTTTCCGGCACACACCCGCCGGCTAGCTCACGTTTGTGTTTTCAGGTGACAAAGCGACGTCGTACGGAGAAGCGTGGACTTGGTCAACAGGATTATACGAGGAGAATTATTTCCTCCCCGTACAATTAATTCCGGCATTTCCGACCGGAGTGTTCATCCCTTTTTCAGGTAATGATCAAATGATCAGGGACGTCAGACTGAATTCAGGAGTATTTCCAAACCACCTCTCTACAATTGGTGCCATCTGTGGGAATACTCAAGTACGTTCATGGCAAGCATAACAGATGATCCTTCGCTCGTTGTTGACAATGTTACACCAAGAGATGATGTTACTCCAAGAAACATGCTTGGACCAGAGAATATCGCCGCAAGACGGGCCCTGAATTTCAACTCAGTAGCTCAAACCTCACCCTCAACCTCAATGCAGGAGACTATACAAACGATCATGGATCAACCGAAACGAAATAAGCAACGCCTTGAAGATATGGTGGCCGGTAACGAAATAACAGTTGGAGTAATAGAAGACATTACAAAATACAGGCATACACACAACAACCGGAATAAGAGTTGCGTAAAATTTTCATTCAAAGAAAAAGTCATTACAAACAAGTGTAGTTCGGTTACAGAGAACAGAGTGCAAAATTAAGAAAAAAGTTCATCTATCTCGGCGTCGAAAGCTGCATCATCACCAACTCGAAGACCGGTCTCAAGAGGAAGCTCATTCTCGGCTGCCATGATTCCTTCGGTTGGAACCACGTCTTCATTCGGCTGCTCGTTTGGAAGGTCCTCTACCATGGGTTCCAACCGAAGTGATGGGTCGGCACCAACAACCGGAATGTCTTCAGGAGCAGAGGAGTCTTCAGTGTCAGAGTCCTCCAAAAACTCTTGTTGCAGAGCGTCTGCATACGCCGCAAGGGACTTCGGTATGAAGTATTCTGGAGGGTTGTAGACCTCGGCCTGTTGGTCATGACCGAGCTGCTCAATAGCCGCCCTCCAACCACATTTGAAGAACAGCTCCTTGGCAGCATCACATTGTTTCACATAGGCTTCCTCCGCCTCCTTGTAACCCCGCTTGTGCCCCTCCTTTTCGGCCGCCTCCATGTTCTTTTTCAGTTCGTTTATTTCGGCGTCTTTTCTCTTCTCAAGCTTCAGCAGCTCACGCAGATATTTGTCTTTCATTACAATGGCCGCTTTTTGCTTCTCCGCTTCAGCCGAGTTAACTAGATCGGCAAGACGGCCGTTCTCCGCTTCTAGCTCGCCCGTTCTCTTTTCGGCTTGTAGTAGTTCGGCCGCCTTTGCTTCGGCTTCCGCCATCGCCTGCCTTGTGGTTTTGCGGAGTTCTTGGACTTTCCTATAAGTGACATTGTTCTTTTGCAAGGCCTGGCAAAACGAAAATCTCATCTCAGCCGAAGTAAAAGTTGGAAAAATTTAGACAGAAAAAACAGACAGAGCTACTTACCAAGATCATGGACTTGGAAGCAGACCGAATTGATTTCATTTCGGTGTTCAGTTGCTTCAAGTGGTGCTCCATGTCCTTGGGGAGGCACACACTTTTGGCCAGGTTAAAGGCCAGTTGGTGGTCTTTTTCGGCTACGACCGAGTCAGTGGCTTTGATGTTTCGGTCGTTGAAGATCAACGGCGGAGCCCACTTCGGAGATTCAGTTCGGCCAGTTTTCTCCGGTTGAGGGGAAGGTTGAGGGCTCTGGGGGACGGATTCAACCTCATCGACAAGTTGCTGTTCGGTCGATGTAGGTCGGGCGCGTTTGGAAGGGCGAGATGAAGAGGGCTGCTGAGAAGGGAGAGCCACAACGGCCGGCTGCGCCTCGACGGATGGCTGTACTTCGGCTCTGGTTGTTGAAGTTAGAAGGGCCCTGACTCTGCTCTTCTTTGCCATTTCTTCCTCAGCAGTTAATGGAACAAGTCTTATCTCGGGCAAAGTTGGGTCCGGTTCCGGTGCTTCCTCAAGAAGAAAATCGGTTACCTTGGCTTTTCGGCGACCGCTATACCGGTAGGTCGGCTCAAAATTCAGAAGCTTAGCCCAACTCCTCTCTTGGCACCGTAGTGCGGCTCGCAAAATTGCAAGGTTGGGATAACTATATAGAGAACGAAGGTGGGCAAAATCTGCAAAAAAGAGAAGTGTTAGTTCGGCCAATGGACTGAAGAACCGGAATAAAATGCAAAGAATAAGACCGAAGTTAAATTACCAGGCTCTCCCATTTTCCAATTTATAGGTCGGCCAGGAATTTGAGCTTGAAAATCCTCAAAGTTCCCAGAGACCCAAAAGAAATCATCATCATTAAGATCTTTGTCCGGAGTGTGTTTAATTATCTTCTCTCGGCGGCGGCGAATTCTAAGGTAATAAACCCACCCAGCATTCTTTGAGCCAATAGAGTATTGATGAAAGATCTCGGCCAGACCAAGATTTAGTCCGGTTTGGTGGTTCAGTGCGGCTATCCCCATTATAATACGATATGTATTGGTGGACAGTTGGGTGGGGCATAACCTAGTCTGTCTAAGAAATTCGCAGATTAGCGGTTGGATAGGAAACTGTAGTCCGGTTTCTATTATGGATTGAAGGGTAAAAGGGACGAAGCCTTCATTGTTCCAGGGAGTAGCATCTTTTTCGGCCAACGTCAGATGGACGTCATCAGGAATCTAGTAATCTTGCCTAAATTCGGCCATGCCACCAGGGGTTTCGACTAAATATCTATACTTACCCATTTGTTGTATAATTTATGAATAATTATTTCGGTACTAAAATTAGGCTCAGTAGCTCGGTTGAGCACCCGCAGGAGTGCCTGGGCAACCTAAGTCTGCAAAGTAGAAAACAAAGGGGTTAAGCACAGATCGTTGGACCGCGCTACAAATTATAAGCAAGATATACAAATCCTACTTCGGCTTAGTGGGCTGGTTCTACCTCGGTTTATCAAAAGGATTGTTAGTTCGGTCTTGAGCAGATTAGACCGGTTTATCGTCTAGGGGCAGCTTTCTGAGTTCGGTCTAAAAAACTAAGAAAGCTGGTCTAGCCCCAAGGCCTAAATCAGTTGTGGAATGAATAAAGTTACTTCGGTTAAGCTTCTAGGGGCGGCTTTCTGAGTTCGGTTTAGGAACCAAGAAGACCGGCTTGGCCCCAAAAGCTTAGTTCGGTTGACAACCGAAGTTCCTAGTTTCCTATATTCAAAATGTGGTGGTCTTATTTCGGCTAAAGTGAGTCAGGCTCTGGTAACCCATTGAAGCATTTAAGTCCTAGTTCGGTTCTTGACTACCGAGATCTACCTGTGGGGGCAAACAGGATCCTAGTTCGGTTACTATGTGATTTTGGATCTAGGGCTGGTTTTCTACGTAATAGTTCATACATGCATGGAGTTCTACTGGTTTCTTCATAAAAAGTACGAAAGCAAAGCAGACAAATGAAGAAAAATGTTTACAGAAAGCATACAAAACAAAAACAGATGGAAAAACAAATAAAAAAAAAGCAAGAAGGGTAGGCTTGCTTACCAGATTGGAGAAGAAGAAGCTGAAGATGGAGCAGTAGCAGCAATGGAAGCACGAACACAGTAAGCTCAAAGCTCAAAAACTCAGGAAACAGAGGAGAAGAGAAAATGAAGAATGGAAGGTGAAGTAATATATAGATTAAGATAAAAATACATCATTACAAGTAAAAAAGATGTAAAAAAAAAAAAACTAATATTGTTGTTTTAAGAACTCAAAAAGATAAAATAAGAAAAATGATTCATCTACACAATTTCTCTCTCCAAATCTCCCTACATGATGTGGCAAGCAAAATTTGAAAAGCTGGCTCATATTCAAATATCCCATTAAACTCTCCTTACATTTTGTCTTGCCACCTCGTTAAGAGGATTGTGGAGGAAAGAAATTGTGTGGATGTAGTATTGCTATTAAAACAAAATATGGTATTGTTTTCAATTTTTCAAGAAAAGAAAATTTTAAGAAGAATTTAAAACTATAATACGAAATAAAAATTAAATCAAAACATCACTTAAACATTATTCTTCTCGCATTTTGAGAGGGTAATTTTTGAGAAAAATTGGGCCGAGCTGTGAGTTGGGCATTGAGGTCCAAAACGCGAAGGACTAAGTAAGAAGGCCGCAATAGATACTCCGGCCCATAAGGGCAAAGTTACTCCGGCTTTGGGAAGACAAAGTTACTTCGGCCCAAGGAGGTGAAATTACTCCGGCTCAAGAAGAGATAGTTACTTCGGCCCAAGAAAGAGTAAAATTACTCCGGTCTGGAGGCTACTCACAGTTAGGCCAGTCTCAGAGTTAGTCCGGTCACAGTATGTTCTGAGAAGGCCGGTTTCGGAGTTAGTCCGGTCGTGACTTACAATGGTTAGGTCGGTCAGAACTTGTTACTTGGAAGTTTGATCTAAGTACGTCAAGGGTGAACAGAACAGCCGAAGTAAGGAGTTAGGGGAGAAGACCGAGCTAAGGATAGTTCGGCCCTCTGTGGCTCGGTATAGCCAATTTTACTTCGGTCAAATGGAAGTTCGGCCATAAAGAAAACCATCCCACTTGGTTTAAGCAGTGGGGGAGGGTGTAAAAGGATAAGCATTATCCTTAGGAGAATGAATCCTAGGAGGACTCTGCATGGAGAAAACAAATTAGGATAGTTCATTTGCACATTTTTGTTGGAAAAAGTCGATAAGGAAATACAGACACAAAATAGAAAAATAGAAATAGTAATGAATGTAAAGTCCATATATCACGTTTGGTGTAGCTGTTAAAACATCTTATAGATTATAGCTTAACAGATTATAGATTATGACTTTAATCAGAAGTTGTTAATCTGTTTGGTGTAGCTGTTGAATTATAAATTTAAGTTGCTGAGTAATGTTTGTTAAATAAGCTGCCAAATAGCTTTTTCAATTAATTTTTATTTTTTATTATTTACTACTTGTATACATTTCTCATAAAAAATAATAATAATAATCTATAATCTATAATCTATTTGGGTCTGTGACAAAGCGACGTCGTACGGAGGAGCGTGAACTTGGTCAACAGGATTATACGAGGAGAATTATTTCCTCCCCGTACAATAATCATAAATTAACATGTCCACAGCAGAAGTTGATAATCAGAAGCAAGGGGTGAACAGCTTCTCAGGATCAACTTTTTTGAGTTAAAATAAGCTGTTAGAATCAGAAGTTGTTTGAAATAAGTTTAACCAAACAGTCCAAAATAACTTTTCAAAGCTAAAAGCTATAAGTTAGCTTTGAAAAGCTGAAAAAAACACCCCCAAAATGTTGAGGTTCAAACCTTTTAGTTAATATTTGGTTGCATGGTTTGATTTCAAAATGATTGGAAAAATACTTTTTTAATGCCTATAAGATTAGTCATCCATTAAATTGTGATTACAGGAGAATAGTGGAATGCTAATATTATTGACGTCGAGAACCAAGCACTTGCAAGCAATGGTGCTCCTAACAGTTCCAATGCTTTCACCATCAATGGTCAGCCCGACGATCTCTATCAATGCTCTTCTAATAGTAAGTACTATCACACTTTACACCCTAACATTGCAGATTTAGTTGCCAAGTTATACTTAGATGTTTAATATCAGTTTTTACTTAAACTCTCCCATACTTTTGTATAAAATATGATTCTTTTTTTTTTCTAGGCACATATAAGGTAAATGTGGCACGAGGTAAAACATATCTCCTCCGTATTATCAACGCTGCAATGAATAACCAATTCTTCTTCAAGATAGCCGATCAAAAAATGACAGTTGTTGCCGTTGATGCCACTTACATTACTCCGATGGTCATCGACGTCATTGTTATTGCTCCCGGCCAGACCATCGACGCACTACTCACTGCCGACCAACTAGCAGCCTCTTACTACATGGCAGTACATACCTACATTAGTTCAGAAGGTGTACCTGATGCTACCACCTCTACCACCGGGATCATTGTCTATGAGAATGCCATGTCTTCAACCCCACGAATGCCGGTCTTACCAGCCTTCAATGACACACCAACAGCCTACAAGTCCTATACTAATTTAACTGCTCTAGTGAATGCACCTCATTGGGTCCCAGTCCCACTCAATACTGATGAACACATGTTTGTGACAGTTAGTTTGGGCTTGGTCCCATGCGAAGCAGGTTCCACCTGTGCTGGTCCACTTCAACAGCGATTAGCTGCAAGCTTGAACAACGCGTCATTCGAGTTCAACACCAAGTTGTCGATGATGGAAGCCTTTTTCAACAATGTTGATGGAATCTACACGACTGATTTCCCCGATCAACCACCATTGGTATTTGACTACACGAATTCAAACAATAACTTCAACAGAACGATCATAATGACATCAAAGTCAACCAAAGTGAAGAAACTTAAGTTCAATTCAACTGTTGAGATGGTGTTACAAAACACAGCCTCACTGGGTATAGAGAGCCACCCTATGCATTTGCATGGATTCAACTTCCATGTCTTGGCTCAAGGGTTTGGAAACTATGACCCAATAAATGATCCCAAAAAGTTCAATCTAGTCAATCCGCAGGCGCGAAACACCATTGCTGTGCCGACCGGAGGGTGGGTTGTTGTCAGATTTCAAGCAAACAATCTTGGTAAATACAATGTTTTATTATGCATGGCTCTGTCATTTTAATGTGTGTGTGTCGTAAATGTATACTAATTTATGCTTTTTGAAAAAATTGATGTTTACAGGTATATGGTTGATGCATTGTCACATGGATATACATGTGCCGTGGGGCCTATCAATGGCTTTTGTGGTGGAGAACGGGCTAACACCTTCAACTAGGTTGCCTCCGGTAGACGCGCCCTCGGGCCTCGCTACAGTTCAGACTCAATTCGTGTCACGGTCCTTAATCTGAACCAAAGAGTCCAAATCTGGCAAATCGTTTTGAGAAACAGATTTTTTTGGAAAGAAGTGCCAAACATGGACTGCTTTGCCAGATACAGAGTCGCCACCTTACCTAAATATTTTTTAGGGGGGAATTCAGGAAACCCTGACTCGGTGCCAAAGGCCACGTGTCCGTCATCACCAAAGTTGCCTCGGCTCGGAGCTTGGGTATGATTGGGAAGGTCAGCTATGAGCACCCCTCTCGCCCGATCGGAAGAATCGC